>JAYEPQ010000003.1:10112500-10171451 GCA_036321105.1 Dracaena cambodiana
CGAGCATCTGCGATCTTACTCTATGCCCAAGCTAACAAACAGGATCAACATAAACTTTCAATCAAACAATAGAGTTATTCATGAAAGAAAATACTTAAGTAATCGCTCTTTTCTGTACAATTCTCAACAATATATATATATATATATATATATATATATATATATATATATATATATATATATATATATATATATCAGATCTAAATGAACTGAATGTTTCCGTGAGATAAATTTTGACGCAACACCGAGAGTCATCTCTCGCACAAAAAATATATATATTTCAATGCAAGTGTTAATCTGTACTGACAGAAATAATGTCTGATATCGAATTACTTTACAGCTGGTGCAACGAAATTGTTACCAATACCTAGAAAAATAACCTACCAGCTTACAACACATTAATTGTACGGCCCCATGAGCAGTATGGACGTTACGGGCATTTGAATTAAATAGACATGTAGCTACCAGTCGTCGGGGCTAACAGAAGGCCTAATTCTGGCAGGCATTTGAGAACCAGTATGGATGTTACGGCCCATTGGATATTGGAAGGCGGGCTTGGGAGTGATTGACATCTTGCTAATAGAGATATCAAGATCATCATCATCATCATCATCGCTCTGGCTCTCAGCATCAGGGTTGTCGTGGTCATCAAGGGGCCCTACGTTGTCATCAGGGCCGTCAAGGTCCTCGTCCTCATCCTCGCTGTTGCAGTTGCTATATGTCGTCTTTACCATGGACCAGAACTCAAAGTTTGGCCTCATGAACCTAAAGAATGAAGCATCCAATCAGCAGTAAATAAATTATGCATTCAGCATTTTATCTGATAAACATATCTTGAGCATTATAGCAGAGCTTGCAGAACGGTAGAGTCTCAAGCAGTATGGAGATGAAGAAAAACCTCTCTGATTGTTTCAACAGATACGGGTCGAAGGGGAAGAACATGTCCAACCTCTCTATTCCTCCAAAAGCCTTCGAGAACTCAGACTCAAGTATGTTATCGTAGGGAAAGGTTGCAGATGTTTTGAACAAGTGAGCAGCTTTCGCCTGTCGTGAGAATTCGTGCACTATCGTAGGCAAGCAGACCTGTACCAGTACAAGCAAGGACACCCGGTGATCCTCAATTCAAACTATATGAATGGTAGTGAAAAATTGCTCGCAGAAGAAAACCAAGAATTCCTGAAGTACATTAAAACATGCTTCCATTTCCATATTGTTTTAGTTTTGCTCAAACTCATTTTAGAACAAGCATTAACCCTATTCTGGAAAACTACTGACCCCAATATTGCATGAACATAGTACCTTTAAAGGGTCCAAAGAGCTACACAAGATGGGTTCAAGAGGCAACTGAAATAATAGTGATCTGAGATGAGGAACATCCATTAGTGGCCTCATGCGAAAGCAAAGGATATACATCACAGCCTGCAAGAAAGAAATCAAGTAAATTAAGTGATTATGAAGGCGATATGGAGCACACCACCAACGTAAACAAATATGCCATAAACAATAAAATAATAAGAAAAAGGCCACAAGTGAAGAGTAACAAGTAAGACGTAAACTAATGGTTAAGAAATGAAGTCTGTAATTAAACCTAAGTAGAGAAGTGGATCTTCTGAGTAATTTACCTGACAACCAGAATAAAAGACGCGATGAGCTTTAGGGTACACTGCTCTTTCCAAACCATTCCGAAATTGGCAATACTCGAAGCACCAGTCAACCAGTCTGAATCAGGATTGCACATGACAAACTACACAAAGAAAGGTGTACTACAAACACTCGTGTAAAAAAATAACAACCTCTGACCTTTTCAGAATGCTTGCTACCAGGGAAGATGGAATAAATTTTGCCCGAGATAGATAACTAGCAAGATATGCAACAGAACTCATTCTGCATTCAAAAAGAAGAACCATAAATATAATCACTACAGATTTACCAGAAAAACATACAAAATCCAGTTCACATTTATATAGTGATTCACACAACACGAGAAAGCAGGCAGCTTCGTTACTATTGCATGTAATTTTCAACATGCGTTTAAAGGAACAATGTGGATGTTCCTTTGACTAGGAAACAATATCAGAACAACAAGATGAATATTGCTTAATGCATATGCATATTTTTAACTGTTTGCATGTACACTGGGCATAACGTGGGGAAATGTGGCCTGAAAACTTCTATCCTGTTGATCAAGAAATCAGAATGAACACCTTTTACAACCCAATCTCACCAGAGTCGTGATATGCTTTGGTATGCAATATAGGTATAGATACGAACACACTTTCATCAGTATGTGTTATGATGGGGTAGGCTTTATCAGGTTGGTGTTGAGTTACGTTGCAAATGGGAGCATTCTCTATTATCACTTTCATACCTAAGCATGTGTTGTCTATTTACACGTAACAAATAAAAGGCTTAGACGTACATCTATTTGCATTAAATACTCACTACTTAAATACCAAATTTTATAACCATTACAAATATCAAACTCACAAGTGAATCTATTAAGAAAAGGCTAAATACTAGTGCCAAAAACACCAAATTAGAACTTACTCACCATTGCTTACACTTTTATTTATTGAGTCACCGATTTTGGCAATCTAGATTGAGAATGCAGCATGAAACGGTATGCATAAATTCATTTTTCTAAAATCTAGCTGCTATGAACAATATATCAGTTGTTATATCATTTTATGTTAGTTTGCCGATACGGTACAAAATTCCGAGAGGGACCTCATATTTCCAATATATTATCCAATATCCCGCTATTAGATGTGAAAACCCCTCATCCAACGTGAACACGAAAATCGATATTTAGAACACTGCATAAATTGGATCATAGTTCAAGTGGGTAGGGTGAATTAGGTACCATTTTTAACGCCCTTCTGTATCATGCTTTTAAAGGTCATAAGAGGTTATCAAATTTTCAAGCATTTGATTTTTTGTGCATAAAGGTTTTAGCACATGTAAATCAAAGCGCAAATTGTTTGCATCACCACCTTGCTGCCTTAGTAAAATATCTAAAAAATGTATAAGATTTATATTACATATGTGTATTACAACCTTTCTATAATCTATAATACCCAAAAAAGTTCGTGTTTTAGAAGACAGTGGTTCAAAGTGCCTGACCCACTGGCCTAGCTGCCCAACTAGTGCTTAGGCATTGAGGTAATTACAAAAATAATCCCTCAATCTCAATACTTTAAACCTGCACCATCCTTGTCATCGTCGTTCATCACCCTAATCCATTTGTCCTCTCTTTGAGAGGTGACGACGGCAGATGCAGGTAGGCGATGACCGAGGACAAAGCAAAAAGCTCACATAGTGATGGTCGATGGGTCGAAATACGAAACAGTTGGCAGGGTCAACAGAAACAATAAAATTTTTTGTTCTTTTTTCTTTTTCTTTTATTTCAATTGGGAGCTCATTTGCCTAATCGATGACCAAAAGATCACCTCCGTCTAGGCTACTGCACCGACTGCCTTTTAAATATTGAAGTCACGTAACCATTGTTTTCGACGTAATTTTATAAACTCGGTTTTCTGTATTTATGATTCATTCCCTATTAAAGATATCAAAATCAGAACCATTCTTCGCAAATTCGAGTGCTATTTTGATCATTTGTCAGACGGGTCCCTTTCATTCTTTTATTTTCACATACATTTATTTAAGAAACATGCAAGGAGTGTTTATGAGAGAGGTTTAGGTTTAGTATCACTGTTACACCATGTTCTAAATAACGAATATCATACTCATAATGGATGTATTTTCATATCGATTAGCAGATATTGGTCGATATATCGACCTCATGAGCCAATATCGGGCTTTCGTATCATAACGACAATAATATATCTATCAATGCGTCGTTCATAATGACAACTATTTAGAATAGTGTTGTTACACCATACTCATCTATTACAAAAGAGCAACATAGTGCACAAGGCTCCCACCTATGAAGCACAAACACTACAAAAATGAATCAGGATATGCAACAGAACTCATTCTGCATTCAAAAAGAAGAACCATAAATATAATCACTACAGATTTACCAGAAAAACATACAAAATCCAGTTCACATTTATATAGTGATTCACACAACACGAGAAAGCAGGCAGCTTCGTTACTATTGCATGTAATTTTCAACATGCGTTTAAAGGAACAATGTGGATGTTCCTTTGACTAGGAAACAATATCAGAACAACAAGATGAATATTGCTTAATGCATATGCATATTTTTAACTGTTTGCATGTACACTGGGCATAACGTGGGGAAATGTGGCCTGAAAACTTCTATCCTGTTGATCAAGAAATCAGAATGAACACCTTTTACAACCCAATCTCACCAGAGTCGTGATATGCTTTGGTATGCAATATAGGTATAGATACGAACACACTTTCATCAGTATGTGTTATGATGGGGTAGGCTTTATCAGGTTGGTGTTGAGTTACGTTGCAAATGGGAGCATTCTCTATTATCACTTTCATACCTAAGCATGTGTTGTCTATTTACACGTAACAAATAAAAGGCTTAGACGTACATCTATTTGCATTAAATACTCACTACTTAAATACCAAATTTTATAACCATTACAAATATCAAACTCACAAGTGAATCTATTAAGAAAAGGCTAAATACTAGTGCCAAAAACACCAAATTAGAACTTACTCACCATTGCTTACACTTTTATTTATTGAGTCACCGATTTTGGCAATCTAGATTGAGAATGCAGCATGAAACGGTATGCATAAATTCATTTTTCTAAAATCTAGCTGCTATGAACAATATATCAGTTGTTATATCATTTTATGTTAGTTTGCCGATACGGTACAAAATTCCGAGAGGGACCTCATATTTCCAATATATTATCCAATATCCCGCTATTAGATGTGAAAACCCCTCATCCAACGTGAACACGAAAATCGATATTTAGAACACTGCATAAATTGGATCATAGTTCAAGTGGGTAGGGTGAATTAGGTACCATTTTTAACGCCCTTCTGTATCATGCTTTTAAAGGTCATAAGAGGTTATCAAATTTTCAAGCATTTGATTTTTTGTGCATAAAGGTTTTAGCACATGTAAATCAAAGCGCAAATTGTTTGCATCACCACCTTGCTGCCTTAGTAAAATATCTAAAAAATGTATAAGATTTATATTACATATGTGTATTACAACCTTTCTATAATCTATAATACCCAAAAAAGTTCGTGTTTTAGAAGACAGTGGTTCAAAGTGCCTGACCCACTGGCCTAGCTGCCCAACTAGTGCTTAGGCATTGAGGTAATTACAAAAATAATCCCTCAATCTCAATACTTTAAACCTGCACCATCCTTGTCATCGTCGTTCATCACCCTAATCCATTTGTCCTCTCTTTGAGAGGTGACGACGGCAGATGCAGGTAGGCGATGACCGAGGACAAAGCAAAAAGCTCACATAGTGATGGTCGATGGGTCGAAATACGAAACAGTTGGCAGGGTCAACAGAAACAATAAAATTTTTTGTTCTTTTTTCTTTTTCTTTTATTTCAATTGGGAGCTCATTTGCCTAATCGATGACCAAAAGATCACCTCCGTCTAGGCTACTGCACCGACTGCCTTTTAAATATTGAAGTCACGTAACCATTGTTTTCGACGTAATTTTATAAACTCGGTTTTCTGTATTTATGATTCATTCCCTATTAAAGATATCAAAATCAGAACCATTCTTCGCAAATTCGAGTGCTATTTTGATCATTTGTCAGACGGGTCCCTTTCATTCTTTTATTTTCACATACATTTATTTAAGAAACATGCAAGGAGTGTTTATGAGAGAGGTTTAGGTTTAGTATCACTGTTACACCATGTTCTAAATAACGAATATCATACTCATAATGGATGTATTTTCATATCGATTAGCAGATATTGGTCGATATATCGACCTCATGAGCCAATATCGGGCTTTCGTATCATAACGACAATAATATATCTATCAATGCGTCGTTCATAATGACAACTATTTAGAATAGTGTTGTTACACCATACTCATCTATTACAAAAGAGCAACATAGTGCACAAGGCTCCCACCTATGAAGCACAAACACTACAAAAATGAATCAGGATATGCAACAGAACTCATTCTGCATTCAAAAAGAAGAACCATAAATATAATCACTACAGATTTACCAGAAAAACATACAAAATCCAGTTCACATTTATATAGTGATTCACACAACACGAGAAAGCAGGCAGCTTCGTTACTATTGCATGTAATTTTCAACATGCGTTTAAAGGAACAATGTGGATGTTCCTTTGACTAGGAAACAATATCAGAACAACAAGATGAATATTGCTTAATGCATATGCATATTTTTAACTGTTTGCATGTACACTGGGCATAACGTGGGGAAATGTGGCCTGAAAACTTCTATCCTGTTGATCAAGAAATCAGAATGAACACCTTTTACAACCCAATCTCACCAGAGTCGTGATATGCTTTGGTATGCAATATAGGTATAGATACGAACACACTTTCATCAGTATGTGTTATGATGGGGTAGGCTTTATCAGGTTGGTGTTGAGTTACGTTGCAAATGGGAGCATTCTCTATTATCACTTTCATACCTAAGCATGTGTTGTCTATTTACACGTAACAAATAAAAGGCTTAGACGTACATCTATTTGCATTAAATACTCACTACTTAAATACCAAATTTTATAACCATTACAAATATCAAACTCACAAGTGAATCTATTAAGAAAAGGCTAAATACTAGTGCCAAAAACACCAAATTAGAACTTACTCACCATTGCTTACACTTTTATTTATTGAGTCACCGATTTTGGCAATCTAGATTGAGAATGCAGCATGAAACGGTATGCATAAATTCATTTTTCTAAAATCTAGCTGCTATGAACAATATATCAGTTGTTATATCATTTTATGTTAGTTTGCCGATACGGTACAAAATTCCGAGAGGGACCTCATATTTCCAATATATTATCCAATATCCCGCTATTAGATGTGAAAACCCCTCATCCAACGTGAACACGAAAATCGATATTTAGAACACTGCATAAATTGGATCATAGTTCAAGTGGGTAGGGTGAATTAGGTACCATTTTTAACGCCCTTCTGTATCATGCTTTTAAAGGTCATAAGAGGTTATCAAATTTTCAAGCATTTGATTTTTTGTGCATAAAGGTTTTAGCACATGTAAATCAAAGCGCAAATTGTTTGCATCACCACCTTGCTGCCTTAGTAAAATATCTAAAAAATGTATAAGATTTATATTACATATGTGTATTACAACCTTTCTATAATCTATAATACCCAAAAAAGTTCGTGTTTTAGAAGACAGTGGTTCAAAGTGCCTGACCCACTGGCCTAGCTGCCCAACTAGTGCTTAGGCATTGAGGTAATTACAAAAATAATCCCTCAATCTCAATACTTTAAACCTGCACCATCCTTGTCATCGTCGTTCATCACCCTAATCCATTTGTCCTCTCTTTGAGAGGTGACGACGGCAGATGCAGGTAGGCGATGACCGAGGACAAAGCAAAAAGCTCACATAGTGATGGTCGATGGGTCGAAATACGAAACAGTTGGCAGGGTCAACAGAAACAATAAAATTTTTTGTTCTTTTTTCTTTTTCTTTTATTTCAATTGGGAGCTCATTTGCCTAATCGATGACCAAAAGATCACCTCCGTCTAGGCTACTGCACCGACTGCCTTTTAAATATTGAAGTCACGTAACCATTGTTTTCGACGTAATTTTATAAACTCGGTTTTCTGTATTTATGATTCATTCCCTATTAAAGATATCAAAATCAGAACCATTCTTCGCAAATTCGAGTGCTATTTTGATCATTTGTCAGACGGGTCCCTTTCATTCTTTTATTTTCACATACATTTATTTAAGAAACATGCAAGGAGTGTTTATGAGAGAGGTTTAGGTTTAGTATCACTGTTACACCATGTTCTAAATAACGAATATCATACTCATAATGGATGTATTTTCATATCGATTAGCAGATATTGGTCGATATATCGACCTCATGAGCCAATATCGGGCTTTCGTATCATAACGACAATAATATATCTATCAATGCGTCGTTCATAATGACAACTATTTAGAATAGTGTTGTTACACCATACTCATCTATTACAAAAGAGCAACATAGTGCACAAGGCTCCCACCTATGAAGCACAAACACTACAAAAATGAGTGTCATGTCCATATTGGATATTCGAATAAAAGATCATTATACAACACTTGCCGATACGTATCGGACATACTGAGACTATACCAGATTTTAACCCAAAAACTTGCATATTGGAGCCGTATCCACTTTCAAAAAGTCAGAGAGATCGAATTGAGCACCATAAAGTTGTAAATTACTTAAAAAGATTAAAAATTCTTTTGACATAAAAGAGATACTAAGTATGTCCAAATTTCTTTCAAAGAGAGAGCTTCAAATATTTTATGGATCGAATTCGGATTCGTTTCCTTAGTATAATTATTTGATTAGAATGTATATTTTAAATTGTTAAAAAACTTTCTTTTCTTTCTACTTCAAAGAAAAAATGTCTTTAACAATTACTAATTTTGATGCATATTATATATATATCACATGCATAAATACACACATATTTTTATTGTCATGTCTCCGCGCCTCATATCCTACTTTTTTTGGTTTTGCAATGTATTGGTGTTCGTGTCGTGTTGCATCCGTATCTCCCCTCCGTGTATATGCTTCATAGGCTCCTACGTAACAAGATCTGGGGTTTGATATTCATAACTTTACCTTTTGCACAGAGACTACTTCTAGGGCTCAAACCTGTGATCCCCAAGTCATAATGAAACAACCTTATCTTTACTCCAAGGCCATACTTTATATCATCTACCTTGATACCTTTTCTAATGGTAAAAAAACATTTTAACAATGATTATAAAGTTGTTCTTTTACCATTATAAAAAAGGTATCAAGATTGACCAAAGAAAATAAATCACAAAATCAATTTTATAAACATGAAAATAACCAAATGGATGGAAAATAGACCTCTTATACAAATTATTTTTTGCATATTCTAGTATTTCACTCGCAAACTCTTTGCATAGACAAAAAATGGAACTCTTCTACTTGCATATTACTCATATATATAACTTGGCACTTGATTTCCTGCCACTTACTGAAAATTTATTTATCAATAATCTCCTATTCTGAGCATTGTGGTTAACACCTTATGTATCAAGATTCTGCCAAAGGAATCAAATGATTTCTTAAAATTTCAATTTTAAGCCAAACAATTTTCATGTTGAGATAGTTTCCCAAATTATATATTAATGCAATCCATTCATATTACCTTGATAATCTTTATTTATAACGCATGATGCACCATTTGAGAAATTGATATTCCCGAGCTTTCAACGAGGGTCCAAAGAGTGCCATGAACATGCTAATGCTACTCTACTGCAACTCTACAACTCCACTAAAAGGTGGGGTGCAGTCACGGCGACCAATCTCACACTAGGAAAAACATAGTCTAAGAAAGTGGTCTGAATTTGACACTAACCTCTCCCTGCCTTCATAATCTGTTCATCACATGGGAAAGGGGTTGTCAAACAGTTCTCCATTAATACCTTCCCACTTCAGGCATCTCAATGACAATTTCTCAACTTTCATGCATGGGCTTCTCAGAGAAGAATGCTGTAAACTCAACTTTATTCTTGGTAGCTAGCTCTGTCCCCTCCTCAGATCCCTTTAAAAGTGAAGCTTTAATGTTTGCTTCCTCTACAGTCTAGATATTACTTTTGGGAGTCATTTGATGAGCAGTGCTTTCTGCACACATGAAGGACACTATATGAACAGTACAATATGATCTTCCTGTGGGACATATGGACAGAAGTTTAGATCCATGTCCAATCATCAAACATCACGGCTAAAAAAATGATTATAATTTTGGACCTACATGTTCATCCTCCATTTTTTTGGAATCTGGACTAGTTTTCTATCTTCAAACATCCTTCAATTGTTTGCTGCGTACCAAGCAACAATATTTGCATAAGATGAACTCCAGGTATCAAATATCAGCCTATGCCTGAGACGTAGCATTAATTTTGTTTCATATCTCAAGGTACATAATACAATATAGATTCTTCGACAAAGATATCGCCAACATTGGTCAACATTCCCGATATTGCCCAAGTAAAACTAATTTTGTTTCAGATTTCGAGGTACCAGATACTTATAGATCCTTGCTATTGGCAATGATATTGCTGACAGCGGTCAACATTTTAGACATTGGTTACATGATCTATCAGGTATTGTTAGTTCTGAAATTATAAATCATCGGCCAATACTGATTATGAATATTATACATTTATATAAAGAACCAGAATACGACATTTTCAAAGAGAACGAACATAATAAAGCTGTATAAAAAGTGCTTCCATCCCACCAATTTTCATCTTTCACTGCCCTGCTTTCTCTATCTGCCCATATTTCTAGGATGGACAGTAGTTGATCTAGCTATGGCAACCGAATGAATTTTGTTGCAAGTGGTATATTTCGATATAGATGCTATTGGTGGTTCTCACCAAGCCATTTGGGCTATATTTCATCATGTTGATGGACATGAGAAGTTGCATCTTTGCACACTAGATACAAATCTACTCTTATCAATTAAAAAGGCACTTTAACCAAAAGAAGGTAAGGCTATTTTACCCTTAGGAATCGTTCAAAAAAATCTAGATGAGCATCATGTAATTCGTGAGATGTATCTTCAAGTTTAAAACATACAAAGGTCTTTGGGTCGAATACCCTTCAAATCATGTTCAAATCATTCGTAGTATCCCTCTTTTGTTAACAGAATCAAGAAGGAATATTCCCCCTAATATTTTATCTAAGCTAAACAACTCCTATCATCCCTAAACTGCCCCTCTTACCGTCCTCCACCCTTTCTTCCTTCATAATTTCTCTCAATTTCTCTTTCTTCTTCCCACATCGGCTCCTTCCTCTCTCTCTCTCTCTCTCTCTCTCTAAAAAATTTCCTCTCTCATAAACCGAACAGCCTATGCAAGAATATCTCTCAATTCACATATGATCATCATCCTTGGGCTCAGATCAAGCTAAAAGATTCTACCTCTGCCTTCTTCAATCTCCAAAGCATGTTGTAGTACCAATTCCCCCACATTTTTCTATCTTTTACCTATATTTTAGGTCTTCTGCTTGAGCTCCTGATCCTATCCTCAGGTACTCGAAGAACACTCAATCCATGAGATTTCATGATTCAAGCTCTAAAGTGAGTGTGAGTGCTGTTGATGGTTAGGTAATAAAGCTTCAATCTTTGTGGCTGTTATTGGAGTTGGTTAGCTGGATAGGGTTTTGAGTTGGATTGGAGATTTGCCAGTGCAATGTGTGGATCTTTGCAAGCTTTCTGAAGGGGAAGAAAAATAGAACATATGACCACAGTGTGGGACTCAACGGAGGTGAGGCTGGACAGGTGCATGGAGATCAGGGATGTGGGGGTAGCATGTGGCAGTTGGGTGCGTAATGCTGGAGAAGCCAGAGCTCAAGTGGTTCTAGAAGATATTTGATATTGGGATTGAGTTGTTAGCGAAGTATAGGGATCTCAAGGTACCTGATGCTTCTCATCTCAAGGTGAGAAACGGTACTCAAATTTTGATTATTTTTATAGGAAATTTTTATAGATGAAGTATTTGAAAGCAAATGAAAGGAAATGAATGGGTTTGAATTGAATGGGTTTGTTCCAGAAAAATACAAAGGCAAGAAAGAAGAAAGGGTTTGTTGGACTTGTTGCGGATAAAACAGACATTTCACCCATTTTCTATTCAAAATTAAAGTGCAGTTAACTCGGGGGCATATTTAATCTGAATCCCACTGATATGAAGGATAAATTGGAAATATTAAACATTTGGAAGGCATTTTTCTAAATATGTTTTATTTTAGGGGGTACACCTCTAGATGGCTCTAAGGTATAACTCATATTTTAGTCTTTTTTTCCCACTCTGATTACTGTAAAAAGTGAGAGCAATTGCCGAGTATCATGTCAGAAGTGACTATTATCATCATGGAATTGGACTAAGCCAATACCAAATTTTTGTTTTTTTCCCTTTCATTTTATGATTGTAAGATGCAAAGGTAATAGTAACATATCAAGCATACTCACAAGAAAGAATGGCCAGCCAATACCAAATTAATTATTTTTTGAAACTAAACCAACCACACATCTTCAGTAATCTCGACATAGAGTCCAAGCGTCGCTATACCCTGATGATTGCACAAGCAACATCATTCAGATGCATCAGTACCATAGGGATGAATGGAACAAAAGTATATCTAAGATTCAAAGCTCCAAACTACCATCTAATATGTTTTACGTCATTTCATGGCTAATTTGGTGAATATAACCATATTTACCAGATTGGCAAGAGATGTGATACCTGGCTGGGGCGTAGAGTATCATTAAATACTTGAAGAAATCATAATAACAAGACAGGCAACTGAAGGAACTAGTAAGTTTCATAACTCTCAGAAAAAATACCTGGAAATTGGATCCTCGAGATTTGAGACAAATATATCTGTAAGCATAACAGCAAACTTCAGGCCACAAATTTCAGGATCCAGTGAACAGGCATAGAACATCACAAACTGCAGAAGGTAGCAACCAAGTCAAAATAAAAACTTACAAGCTCAGTTCCCAGTTATTAATAGGTGAACCTAAAGCTCTTTAAGGACAATCAAGAAAATTTCCAGTTAATCTAAATACGAGACCTTTAGATAATACCACCTAAAAAGAACTAGTTGATGTTGAGTAATACCTGAACAAACTTTGACTTGTAAGCATTCATCACAGTCCTGCGAAAGGATTCCACAAGTGTTTCAAACACCTAGTGTTATCAAAAAAAAAAAAAAAAAGTCAACAAACTTATTGAGCGACACAAGCAAGGATTAGCAAGAACATCTGATTCAGAACTATCCATTTTTTAAAAATACCAAAGACGTAATTTCCAATGTAACTTGGGGGTGATAAAACGTTAGTTTTGTTTATAAGTCACCTCACTGCAGGTCACATACACATCATTGAAGTATAGTGGTATCACTACTGGATATATGGCATAAATGGCATCAGGTTTAGCAATAACACAACCAAGATCAATTTTATCAAATTATGAAACTGGTAAGAATTATTCATGAACCCATAGGAATTCACATTAATATAAGTGAACTGCACTCTTGTCATCATGCAGGTTACTATCTTGGATCCTTTTAGACAAACCAGAGTTCAGCAACCATCTCAAAGATTCAAATGCTGAAGTAACAAAAGCATCTCCCAATTGCTATAAGTATGTTTAAAATTTACAAGCATTCCAAAGACGACGTAGTTCAACCATAACCACCTTACAGAAACATAGCTAATTCAAAAACATTTAGCATGTACTACTGCATATCTAAAATATCACTCTTAAGAATAGATACAAAGAGGTACACCTCTCAACTCCCGACCCTGCCGGGGTATTTTAGATCATATTTTTCAATCTTCTAATATGTTTAGAATTTACTCGGAATCTATATGTTCCAACTTCTAACCATGTGTTGAAACTTATCTAAATCGACAATAACCAAATGCAAGAAAATCTAACTAAATCTAGTCACATATAATAATCAGCCAATTATAGTATTAGTTACTCTATTATTCTAGAACTAACCATATTACTACTTATCAGTTAGAATCTCAATTAACTAGAATTCTCGAAAAAGAAAAACTCCCAGCCCAATTAGAATTTAGTGTCTAACTAGAAAGGAACCTGCCAAAATTAGAATCACAACTTGATTAGGACTGTGATATACGAAACCTATTGATTAGAATTTCATTATGATGAATAAAAGACTGACGAATAAAGTTACCTTCATTAAATAGATAGTGAGAAATGTGCATGTCACATGCTCAAAACTAGTAGAAAATAGTTTTAAGAAGAAAAATAACTTGAGATTAGTCACCACACGAAATTATCCTGTGTACTCCAAAATTACTACCCTTTTTCAGGGAAAAAGGAAATGATCAGCCCCTTCCATCTTCATCTACACCCCCTAGCTTGTTTAGGACCAAAAATCATAGGTTCTCGAGTTCATTTGACCTTCCATTGTGCCGGTAGAATGAATGATTTCTTGTGGATACTAGATAGAAGGGCAAATGAACCCAAAAAGACCTGGAATTTGACCTTAAAGATTCTAAATGTAGATCCATTTCCTGCGCTGACGACACACACATTATTCTTGATTCAAATTCACTAAAATGTTACCAGAACATAACATGAACATGGATAAAAAATGATGATGTTTAAAAATAATTTCGATGACATTGCTGAATGAAAAGTTTTAAGTATGCTTTTGTATTACCTAAACAAATTATACAACAGAATATCCAGACCAATTGTATAATTATGAAAATATGTATGCATATATTTTCATACGTCTAATTATGTGAAAACTATTATATTATCAACTTCTATGCATTAATTCAGATACATGCATTTACAAGTATTAAAGAATTATAGAAAGAGCAATCACGCAAACACAATATAGGATCTATACAGTACCCAAACCAATAAGAGAATTTGGTTCACAATTCACAATTTCATATGTGATGTGAATCCTTTTAGAAGACTCATTTTAGTTTGATAATTTATTTAGTGGTTATATATATATATATATATATATATATATATATATATATATATATATATATATATATATATATATATAATTATATTATTATATTATTATATTATAGTCATCTGCATTGTGCATGTAGTTCTTACTATAAATAATTTTGTATGAGACTCTTGGAAAGTCGGAGAATGATGATAAGACTTTTGTGTTCTATTGAAATCTTTAATGTACGATGAAAGTTGGTGAGGCATTCACCAAGATGGGTTGCAAATCTATCTGATATCATTTCCCTATATAATCTATTTTTCTTACCACCTTAACCTAATTCTACTTTGTATTGCATCATATTTTGTATCAGAGCCCAAAAAGTTCAAAATTTTCCATCTTTCCATCTTTTAGTCTTCTCCATCTTCATTCTCTTCATCTTCTGTTTTTAGCCTTTTTTAAAAAAGAATGAGAGAACACAGCAGAAAAAAAGAAAAAGACTAAAAAAAATCAAAAACAGGTCTGCTTCGTAACATCACCAGCCAAGCCAACAATCGACATTTTTCATCATCATCGCTGACGTCAACCTCGACCTCCGTCGCTGCTAACTAGAGATCCAATCTCGAGTCCCCTTCCAATTTTATTGTTGTCGTTGCCGGTGATTAAAGTAAGATCCAATCATCATCATTTCATTGCCTCTAATGCTAAGTCCCTTTCCCGCTAAAATTTCTTCAAAGTCGATGAGATCTATTAGAGATTCAATATCGTTGTTATCAATTTCCCATCGAGATATCCCACCCAGGAGCCTCGTCAATACTTGCTAACACTCATCGAGCCTTCACCCTTAACCTCTGACCTTCTAGAAGCAAAACTGGTGCACGCGAGGCCGGTCTGACCTCAACAGTCCTCTATCTAAGGAACTAAACAAGCAACTCTCAAACTATTTTTCAAGACCCGCACCAATCTCGACTATGTCAAGCCAAATATGATTGCTTGACTCCAATCGATTTGCCCTGAACCTATGTTGATATCACCAGTTCTACCTAGCGGACTCTTTGAGCCCTAGCAAACACAGTAAACTTGGCCGAGTAATCAGGCTCGGATAGAAAGCAAGCATAAATCTAAAATATCGCCCCAAAACTCGAATAGGCCGAGAGCTCGTCCATCTTGGCCGAGTCCAATTTTTGGAGCGGGCTTAAATTTGCCTCACTTTTATTAAATTGAATTTTTTCATGGATCAAAAAACAAACTTATCTATACCCAATCTGCTCTGTTGTTGCATAAATACCCTTCAAGAAGAAATTAGGGCATTTTTTTGTCCAAATTATTGATTGTTCTACATTCTTCAACTTTGCCAAGATTGCCAAGTTCGCCACCACTCCAACCGATTTTCTCCAACTTCATTGAATGCTGACTCCACCACCACTCCCAATAGCCTCCTACGACTTTTTCAACTTCATCAGCCTTTAGCTCCAACTCCACCAAGGCCACGAATCACTTCGTTGAGTTCGAAGAGGTCCCCAACTTCGCCTCCAGCTTCGTCGAGCGCTTCAACCACCCCTACGAGTTCACTTAGTGCACTAACCACCCCTCCAATCATCTCTAGTCTTCACTGACCCTCTGATCCTTCCTCTATCTTCGCCGACTCTCTCTCTCTGCTTTCTCTCTCGCTCTCTGTCAAAGAAAGTAGGAACAGAAGCAGCGGCAGCCTTGAGTTCTCTTTGATCAATTTTATAAGGTAGAACTTTATCACTCTCAAAGGAAGTAGGACCAGAAATAGTAGTATCCTTAGAGTTCTCTCTCTCCACTCGGCAAGTATATTTCTAATTCTATGACTCTGTGTATAGAATTTTTATATATAAGAATGATGAGCTGTTTATAATTATTATATGAATGATATTGATTAGAAGGGTTTGATTAAAAGGATTTAATTGTTAAAAATTCCAATTAGCATTGATTGTCTCCATAAATTTATATCTCAACATAAAAGGCTAAAATGAAAAGTTCAATTTTCTTTCTAATTTATGGTAGTATCCATTACTGTTTGTCATATGGCTAGCATCTGTAAGCCTATAACACTTCATACCTTAGTTTGTATTAACCAAATATGAATATTGAGCTCTTGATTCCACAATTTCTTGTATTTGAATTCGTATTTGCTATAAATGAAAATACACACTATCTGACTAATGTTTATATCCAATCTGAACGTGGGTTTGCATTAACCAAATATCAATACTAAGCCCCAGATCAATAGATAATTCTACAATGACACTGAAAAAGGTATAAAATTTGTTTTATTATATTTCAAAATTTGATTTTGCGTATTGAAATTACATGCTTTTGTATTATATGTTTTTCGTATATGTTTTTCGTATATGTATGTATGTATGTATATGTGTGTGTGTTAAAATATTAATATTTCAAGGTCTAAACGAATAATCCAAGTACTCGTCGAGTTCTCCGAGTACTCACTCTTTGCTCTCGGATCGAGCAAACAACGAAATTGGGTTATAGAACATTACTGGAGCCAAGCCGAAGTCGATACTGATGTCATCAACTTTACTGATCAAACCCGAGCAAAAACCTATTCGTTTCAAATTCTATGCTATTTTTTGAGCTATGTTCATGGAATTTTTGTCTCTAGACTTCGCACAAATATTCCTATGACTCTATAAGCCTTCTATACTAGATTTTGAGTTTCTATATTTCCTCGAGGCAAGTCCTAATTGAACTAACATTCTAGTCTCTTTCCTAGTTATCTGCATGGATTTTGGATGTGTTCATTATTATATCTATCTCTCAGTTAATTTTCTTTTAGGAAGTGCATTTCCCTACATGTAACAAAACTCTATCATACGGATGTCTTATTTTATTCTGTTCAAATAGTCATGCATTTAACGTTGGTATTTAGGACCGGTACATATTCATTGTTTGTTTGGTTATTGCATCTGCTTTCATGTTAGTTTATTGTATGATTCATAGCAGCAAGAACTTTAGAGAAACCATGGAGAACCAAAAAATATTGACCTTTTCGCTATGACTAATGGGACTTTGGAGGCCATCAGAAAGTTTCAACTTTCGAATAAGCTCAAAGATAGCTAATCAAGAGTTTAAAACACATTTAAGTATCTTAGAGATACATGTCAATAGAGAAAGATCTTATAGAGATAATCGTGGGAATGTGGCATTTTTTATGAGATCATTGTCTTAGGAAAACTAATGTGAATATTGAGGATAATGAGGGTTGGTAAAGGATAGAGCTTGTTGAGTCTAGGCCTAAGGAACCTACATATTTACTTCCTATTCCTTTAGGAGATAGACCTAACCTATTTGTAGACTCATTTGCACATCACGTACATAAGTTCCGTAAGAAAATCCGTTGACAACTTATATTTCATGATGATGCTTATGTATTTGTCGCAAATTTACGTGAATGAATGTAAAAATTTTCAATTGGAGATGAGACGTTGATTAATATTTGCTCAGAGAGGCTCCTTTTGGGAACTGTAAAATACCTCCATGCTTGATGTAAATATTCACAGAGGGATCTAATGGAGATTAATCTGAACACTTACGAGAATATTCTATAATATCTCGATATTAGTCCAGTCTTCGTTGGCGAGAACTTGACTTAGTATCATAAATTAGTCGACTTTCTAACTATCATTCCAAACAACAGATGATAGTACTTTCTAGATTTGCTATCACCACCACAATAGAGATATCAAACATAAGAGATAAGAGTATAAGAGATAGATGGTACACTGCAACATGCTATTGTTTCATCAGCTGCCATAAACTACCAATGATACTTGGTTCGTTAGAAAAGATGCTCTCATTTAACTATAGGAGACTACCACTAATGATTCGTCGGAAAGAATGACAACTCGGAGAACATTTGGTTAAGCACCAAGGAGATTGACAAGCTTCACTTGCTCAATTCTTATCATTGTTGTTGTTCACCTATGGTGAATGCTTCTAAGGCAAGGAACGTTGATGGGGATCCTTCATAAACTCATTTTAGTTTGATTATTTACTTAGTGAAATTTTTTGTATTTATTTTATTTTGTCATTTGGACGAGTCACGCATGTAGATTTCGTTATAAAAAATCTTGTACGAGACTCTTGAGAAGTTGGTCAATGATGAAAAGACTTCTGTATTTCAACTGAAATCTTTCATGAAAGGTAAAAGTTAGTGAGTGATTCACTAGGATGTCAGTCCACATCTATTTTGTATTATTTTCCTATAGAATATATTTTAGTGTTCTTCACCAAGCCTTTCAATATACTAGCAAACTTAGAAGTTGGTTACTAGATAGATCACTAGTAAATCAGTAAGTTAATATTAAAGTACACACTTAAGGTAGGACTTCTCGTACTCTAATACATGGTTGAGTTGCACATTAAGGTACTTAATATGGATATGTTTATTTGAACATACTCATATCATGCTTTCCTTGTGTTCAACCAAATTACTTAATTAGTATTATAGTCCAAGAGATAAGAGCGTGTAAAAGAATTGGTACAATGTACATTCGATAAGGTTTCATTTCTATATCTACATTTTCATATTTCCTTCCACAAATTACCTCATGTCTACTCTGGTTTTTTCCCCATTTGTAAATCTTGCACAATGTTTTTCTCAAATTGACTTGTGTTTATAACTCCACTTATTAATTTCCACATATTTTTAATTTGTTTGCATTGTTTTCTATTCTTGTGAAGTTACGTAACTTTTTCCCCCCTTCGGCTGCCCAGTTTTAAGTCATCATTAGGGTCTTTGGAGAATCTGCCAGAATTTCTAGGTAGTTTGAGAAAGACAAACTACAAAGCATGAAAGTGGAAACCATCTTTCACCATGAAAATCTTGCCTCTGGAGGCATGCCTGTATGCTGTAGAACCCTATTTGCATGATGCATATAGAATACCCATACAATTTGAATATGCTAAATAAATATAACAACAATATCAATCTATTTCTTGGGTAGCCTCTTAAATCATTTCCTTCTACGGTTAGGAAACTGCAAGATAATTAACCAGCAATTTGTAACATATTTTCCATCTAATTCCTATAAAAAACTTAATTTCCATCTATTTAATGGAAGCATCAAGAAAATGCTCATCCATTTTACTCCCTCTTGTCAATTACTACTTAGCTTAAAGTATCTATCATACATGAGCATTTTAGCTTTCAATTTTTTTGAGCTTCCCTGCAGTATAATAGAAACAGTGGCATAGATGAATTGTCGGATTTAAGCCAAAATAATTTTTCGTCCTCAGTGGTCTTCGGTTTTCTTGTAATACACTAAGAGGCTTTGCACCTAAAGATAAAATACAGAAACCTCTTATTATAAAACCATCACTAGCAAAAAACATGATTACTTTCTACAGCGAAACTAGGCATGAAAAAGGCAGTTCAAGCAACATGTACAACATATTGTTGAAGTCATTAATTGATAAGAAATTAGAAATCACCTTCACCAGATGACCATCTTCTGCACATGACTCAAGATGTTCACAGACGACCACCATCAAACTATCCAATTTCTCAGCAAATTGATTACCCTTGAGAACCATTCCATTTTCATCTAAAGGCTGAAGAAAATGGCAATCAATCAGGTTACTGCTAATATTAAGAGAAAAAGACTTCATGTTAACTTAGAAATGTTCCAATAGAAGCATGACTTTTTGTAAATGACCTTTCTGTCTGCTCCTGAAACATTGTTAGCATTTTCCTCCACATCCTCCAGTTCCATGTCAAATATACCTTTATTGTGTTCTTCCTGTAGAATATCTTCCCAATTTATATTTACCTGAAATGATTGAAGCTAAATTGATGTGTATCCGACCACAAATGTATTGACAATTAATCCAATTCCAATTAATTATAGCAAAATAACTACTCACATCTAAGTCTACAAGCAGTTCCACCACCTTCGCCAACACCGTGCTTCCAAGAAATTCTCCAATTTCATCACTTTCGAGTCCAAGCAAGCATTCCACAAACATTACAAGTACCTACAAGCAGAAGATAGCACTCGCACCTCACATGATAGAGCTTGGCAACATGCAGGTGAAAAAAGAGATAACGAGTAAAGAAATAGTACTAAATCATGCAAAATTATCATTATTCTAAACCGAAACCATAGAACTAATATAATCGATGAATTCAATTAGAACAAAAAATGACTGTTACTTTCAAAAATATTATTATCTCATTTAAATTTTAACAAACAGTAGTGATTTTCAAGTTTCATTCTTGTATCTTTTCAGAATGACAATAAGGAAGATGCAACTCAAAAATACTCCAAGGTCCACAACACATAGAAAGAGGAGCACTATATGCCACCAACACCAAGAGAGCATTTCCCATAGGCCTGGCAATATCAAAATCCCATTCTTCCTTTCTTTATCTTTCTCTAGTTCTCTAGATTTTTTCTGTGCTATATCTGACACATGCCAAACACATGTAACATGGTAAGAAAACAAAAAAAATTATATAAAACTTCCACAACTGTACAGACTAAGTCTTGAAACTCTTTTTGTGGAATGTGGAAATTCACCTGCTTCATACTTTCGTACAAACTAAAAACAAAAGCTACAAAGCTACCAACATCACAACTTGCACAAGAATAGATAAGGTTGTGTAGACTGGAGAAAAAAGAAAATTGTACTAGGAGCCAAAACATCAGGAAAATAGCAGAGCATAAGGGAAGAGATCAGGCCCAGTAACAACCTATATTACATTGTTCTTCCCATTTCATAATGCTCTAATGGCCCACCTCCAGAAAATGGCGCCATTCTGAGTTTCAATGTCCATAGGATATTCAGCACTTCGTTTAGGAAATAAGACTGTAACCCAATCTTTACTTTTGTTGGATAAAAGAACTCTCCCGTAATTACATTAAAAGTTCTTTAAGAAACAATTCTAAAAAGCTCTTTAAGATGCAAGGCATCTCCATCAGAGCATGTGGCATTTCACTAAGTACACACTCGCCAAAATAGCAGCGGATACAACTATAACAGATCCCTCTTTGTCTCTTTCCCAATTCCTTTTAACCAAAGAGAACTCTAAAGACAGCATAATTCTTCTTGCCGATTTGGTCATTTTAATGGAAAGCTTTTCCATATTAAAAGCAAAAAAGTACATACCAATGACGTGGGCCACTAGCTCTTTTATAAGTTTTCTTTAGCTACAATAGCATCATTGACAGCCAAGACATAGACATAAAGCCTAGAAGATGTTAGAATATAGTTTGATATTCTAGGGACGAATAGAAAATAAGTAACACACCCACTATGGTAAGAATAGAATGACAAATCGCTGAAAACTGTTGATTCCTAAACTCTTCTATGCTTACCGCCAATATTTTCACAGTGCATTCAGTCATAATTTCTGCTCATCTCTGAGTTACTGAGGCTCCCTTTGAGCTTAAGTATTCAAACTGTTCTTCACCATTGCCCATAACTAGTATCCTCTACCCTCAAAACTCTGAGAAAAACTTGGAATATAGTTTAGTAAGAGGTACTGTACTACACCAGACCTCTTTCTGGAATAGAGTAGCACTAGCTGTCCACTAGATCCACTTGACAGCAAACAAGGAAACTTTTGACTGTTCTCTGATTTCATTCTCTATCAAGAACTGAGAATTTCTTTTTGCGATTTCAACAAGCCACCTATTCCCACTTCTAAAGAAACTAATACCAGAAAGGTATCACCTGAATTACATAGACTATACATATGTATCTAGGAATTTAAGATCCATCTCTCCTAACCGTGTAAGGACCACCATACTCTCCTATTTCGCAGACTCTATCAAGTATAAACTTACTGTCCTGAAAGATGGGTCTACAGTGTTAGCACGGGTGCTCGAGGCGTGGTCCTTGGGTGCCAAGCACGTCTGGGCGCCAAACTTGCCTCATATGAGATGTGGGGCATTTTATAGAAGTGGGGCACTACCCCTCTATGTGCCTCATCACTGACTTATTGTTGTTGCTTCCTATCCTATAAACTCTTTTCCCTTTCATCATTATTGCTTCCTTCCCTTTCCGTGCTCTATTTTCTCCTCCTTTCTATTCCTCCTTTTTTCGATACTATATTGTGTTTTTTGTTTTTTGTTGTTGTCACACTATATTGTTGTGTATAGAATAGGACAGTGAAGTCTTTAATTTAATACTAACAATTCATTGTTTCATCATGTAATGCAATTGATTTGTTCTAGCTAACCTCTTGATTGTTATTATGTTTAAAGTCTTGATTACTAACGAGGCTCGCACTATGCCTTCTGCCTTGTGACTCAAGCGCGTTAAGACCTTTGCGCCTTGCACCTTGACAAAACTAGGTCTACTCCTATGACAAAACTTCTTTTTTCTAATTTTGTCAATTTTAGTGATGATAAGTAACAAATAAAATGATATATTGTAGGTTAGGAGGACATATCATGCAAATTGACGGGATTGATATTATCCTAAGGACAGTAATCTGCTTTGCCCACTTAGACTGGATGTTAGAATCCAAAAAGATCATTTGCATAATGTATAGTCTTTAGCACTAACTTTTAGTTTCTTAAATAAATACAATATACAACATCAACTTGACTGGAGTTATTTTCCCATGTTTGATAAAGCATCAAAGATCAAATTAACTGCTCATGTAACACTAATCACCACTCAGCCCTATACTATGTACTATTTAATACTTGTTTATAAGCATGTTTTAGTTTAGATTTTAAGGTTTTATCACGACTAACATTAATTGAAAAAAAAAATCCAGGTTCACTTAGAATATTGAACAAAAAATCTCATCTAAGATACTTCGAAACTTTCATATGCTTATACCATTGGCTATTATAAACATTTGTCCATGACTGTGTTGAAATTGGAACAATAAAAAACATGCTCCCCAAAACATAACAATGCTCACGTTTATCTAAGTAATTTGGAAGACATTCTCAAAGTTAAAAGCAGAGTTATTCTAATTCTCAACCGAATTAGTTAAACAAATATTCACTCAAACTTAAAAAATAAATAATTTCAATGTTGGAAGTTTAATATGTTAACATTAAAGAAATACAACCGAATCGAAAGTTTAATATGTTAACATTAAACAAATACAACCAAATTTCCAAATATTTCATTCAAGAACTTAACTGGGCCCCTCATCACCTAGTGTCTATGGGCAAAACAATACACATGACACGGTAAAATAGGATAGTTAGAGGGGGGGAAACCAAGCAACAAATTTTACTTCTGATCCAGCGTTCGTAAACAATTTTTTTCCCACAACAGAAAAAAAAAAAAACATTTAAGTCAATCCCATTAACCAGACAGGAGAAAATAAAAGTAGAGGCCACTGACATACTACTAGGGGTCCTACAACCTACATGAGAGGCTGGAGGACATAAACATAAATGAATATGTGAATACATCGCATAAGATAATCCCTCTTACCTTTAAAGATTTCCAGTTTTTTCAAAAATATAATATAAGATTTACTCCTATTCATTGTTTTTTATCAACTTAACTTGTTCTATACATGTTTTGTTGGCTTTCATCCCTGAATGCTATGAGCTCAGAATCTTTTTCCAGTCATAGGATAAAACCTAGATGCATAAGGAGGAAGCATTTGGTAGCTGACAGTCAAGAAGTCAACTGAAAACTTTGCTGGAAATCAGTAAAGCAGAGGAAAGGAGTTTCATGTATCCAACCCAAAAGTGAGATGAAAGCTTCATGGTTATGTAATTGTTTTAGTTGTGTCTTTAAAGCTTCTGTTATGACAAAAATACAGAGGTATACTTACAAATTCATTTAAGTTTCAGCAATTCTATGAAGTAGTTTTAGCAACATGGAATAGCGAAAAGAAGTAATAGCTACTGGTTCCAAGGTACCTCTTTGGGTTCAGAAGTTCTTGGCATTCTTCTATCAATTACGTCCTTCAGCATCATAGGAGCAAGAGGCACCAGATCAACAATATGATGTAAAGCCATGTAAAGCTCACTATAAATATTTCTTTTTTCCACAATCCGCGGATGGATGGTGGATTCACGTATTTTTTCAGGTGCTTTAAAATTATTAACGAGCATCTGCAAACAATTATCCAGAAACTTGTCCGGTACAGCTGCCAAGCTAATTATCAACTCCAACACTGCTTTCCTTGTATCAAACCCATAGTTCCATATGCACAAAGAAAATATCTGGAGAAAGCCACAGGGTAAGGAACAATTCATAACGAAAATACTCATAGATGTACAATTTAACACATACATTACTTAATAGAGAGGTATGGGAAGAAGAATCCAACTTGGAGATGGCTCCTGTAAGTGCCTTTAAAGCTGTCTGGAAATCAAAGAGTATGAAGTCAGATTACAAGAACAGCATTCTGCACAAAGGCTGAACATGAACACAAGAACTAGACAACTTACCACGAGCAATGCCTCCTCGTCAGGACCTTTCCGTTGTGTCGGGTCTACAATGCTAACTAGAAGATCATACTGGTCTCTATCACTTTGATCTACCATATTAGGAGCCTTCAGACACATAAAAGTCGAATCAACATCACAAAAGAGCTTTAGGATATAAAATTGTAATAAAGAATCTCACTACCTGAGTAATTATGCATGTGGATTAAGTTTTTCCGAACTGAAATGTAACCAATAACAAACAATGTTCCCAGACAGTTGGAAGCAAGGTTTTAAATATAGGCAGATACCAATATGCATAGGAAAAATCAATTTCAATATTGAGGTACCCAGTATGCAATTAGCATACAATGTCAATATTGCCTATATTTCTGGTACTAACTATATGATAGAAGTACTAACTATATGATGGGATCCATAATGCTAATTTTGATACCATAAATCATCTGATAACGATACCGATGTTTTGAGATACCCAATATGCAATACACCATAGTACCATACAAAATTGATATTGCTGATACCATATAATAACAATACAATAGGCCAAATATTTTCTTATTCTGACACCATAAACCATTGGTAGATACCAATACCAATTTCGATGTGTTAAACCTTAGTAGGAAACTTGGAAACTTTAGTATTAAGTAATGATTAACATAAATAATAAATATCAAGTTAGCTCATTCATATTCATCTTTCTTTATGTTGATCATTTCAGGCCTCTTGAATTTTCCCTTTCCTATTTTTGTTTGTTATTAATTTTTTTCTTTTTCTTTTTGTTTTTTTCCATTATGCAGCTAACTATCACTGCACGGCTAAGGGAACTTTGTCTGGTATGCTAAGAGAGTCTTCAGTACAACAATTCTTTTCCACATTCACTTGTAAAGTTTGTTACCAAAAGGAAAGAGGACAATATAAACTCACTAGTGTAGAAAGGTTGGTAAAGATAGAAGCTTTTTTTCCGAAACTCATGTTGGTCTCGTATTTGCCATATTAGTTGCATACTTCTACTACTTTCTCTTCCATATCGTTATTTCTAATGTAGCTGACAAATTTTCTAAAATTACTTCAACTAGATAACAGTAATAGGAAAGTAGTCAAAAGATGAATGCATCGTTCCATGCCCTCATGTGAATAAGCACTTAAAGAGTTCACCAGAAACTCGACTAAAAGGATAAGAAAAAAAAAAAACACAGCTTTAGCTTCCAAATTCTGTTCTTCTCAAAATTTCAGCAGACCTTTCAAAATTAAGCTAAGAATTCACATCGAGCACATGAATTTTACGACAATATAAGCTAAAACAATAAAAGATTCAAACTTTACTAACCAAATCAACACTAATTTCAACGCCAATCGAATCAAATCCCTTACCATCGCGACTCCGCTAAGAACATCAAGAACCGAAGAGAAAGCCTCGGAATCGCTGAGATATCCCTCGTCCTCATCGTCTGCCACCACGTCCATGATGCTTGTATCGTTGTTCGGCAGCTCCATGCCCATAATTGTTGCAAATTTCTGAATCAAGCTGGCGAAACCCTGGAAATTGAAACAGATTTATGCTCGCCGGAACGTAACAAGACAGTCCGCCGCTGCCGCCCACCGTTGCCGCCGCTTCGAGAGCTGGGGTTAAGTCAGCGACTCGAGCGCGAAAGAGGGGGGGGGGGCGAGGCGCTGAAGGGGGCTAGGGTTTTAGGAAGTTTCGAGTGCGGGTCACGATGGGCTCCGCCCGATGCAAACCCGACCCGAACAAGTCCGATTCCGAAGGGGGTGTATACTCTCCAGGGCTTTTAAGGCTGGAGCGTGCAGGCGTACATGGACGGGAATACAAATTCTAGGGGAGCACTTTTTATAGAGGTTGGAGGAAATTGCAGGCGCACACCCGGAATCACTAAGTCACACTCCTTCTACGAGTATGCCTATGAAGAAAACCTAAGTTTTTCCTAAAAGCACACCTCTTCTTTTCGGAAACTAAGTTTCTCCTAAAGCCGCACCTTTACAGAGAAGTGCTTTGATAGGATTTTTACTCGAAAACAAATATTAATATGATTATCACTGAGATATTAACTCAATCCATATATAAGATAACCGATTATGTATTCAAATTGGATACTAATTAAGGGATAATCATTATATAATATTTTTGAAAAAAAAATAATGCCAATTATCAATAATCATGTGCAAATCACTAGAAAACTGTTTATTCATACATTACAAAATATTAAATCCATTTTATTTTACATAGTGTCATATTATTGTATATTGCCAAATTTTTTCTTTTTTTGAATATTCAAATATGGCGAATACTATCTATATTCAAACTATATTTTTTAAATGGAGTGGATATATCCTTATCTATATAATTTTCATTATTCTTATCCGAGCACAATAATTAAAGTAGACATTATTTCAGAATGAATGTAATCCATCAATTATTATAATTAGGCTTAGACCGTTCAGTTTTTCATGTAAAAATAATTTTAAACGAGCCCATCAATTCTCGTTCGATCTAAACTGTTTATTTATAACTAATCAAATGAGATTTTGTGTTTTTATAGCATATCTGTATTTTTAGTTCTAATAATCTGATAAAAGCTATTAGTATTAGCCCTTAAAATTAAGTTAATTATACAAACTATTAACTTGTCTCAACATTATTTTGACAGTTAGGAAAAGTTTTTTTACTTCGACAGTAGAAAAAAATTCTACTTCTCTTAGTCCTTGTACAACTCAAGTTAGTATTTTCACTCAATATTAGTTTCATTCAAAAAGGAGTTTCATCGTTCCTTTATTGTAGCTAAAATAGTAAACAAAAGCACGATTTATAAGATATATAACTTTCAATGAGCCTTATTTCTACTAAGTACTCTCCCAAAATGTCTATATTTTTTTCTGGCCTGTTGGTATTGTCATAATACTTGAAAACTGCTCTAACACTGTTTTGAGACTAGTAAGTTATCAAAACTAATCTTATTTGACTAGGGTTTTATGCCTACCAACTTTAAACTAGTTAAGAATGTTAAATAGGACTTTTGGGGGAAATTCTATTTACGCACAACAATTTACTCTTGACGTACAGATTTGAAATTTGCAAACAACTACAGTTTTCTAATATTTTTTTACTAAATCACCCTTTTAAATCGCAAAATCTCTAAAAGTTCTCAAACATTTAAATTATTATTACCGTCTTCCTTCTCTGTTCTCTCTCTAAAATCCAAAAAAAAATTATGCTATTTACATCTTAAAAAAAGATATTTCTCACAAACTCATTATTTTTCTAACTCTCTAAAATTTTTACATTTGCATTCCTCAAAAAATTAGGAAAAATTTTAAATTCTTCGAATTCACTGTGACAAACGAAATTTGGATTTAGAGTTTAAGTTTTTTGAAGAAAATGGAAAAATCTAACGTGCAATTGGTGTCGAAAAATAAATTTTAGTATAGATTAAAATTATTCTTAGTTTTTTATATGTTTTTGTTTGTAATTGTTTGTTACAATTTTTTTTTTCTTTTGGCGCGATGGTATGTCACTAGTCAGAGTAAATGATTGGGGCTAGAGAAGGAGGATAGCACTAGAGGCGATGAGTGACAATGGAGTTGGGACTGGCAACGAAGGCGGACGGACAACAGAGGAGGGTTCGGGGGAAAGTTTGGAGATTTTAAGGTTCAAATATGAGAGATGAAAGTAAGAGAGAGAGGGAGGGAGGATTAAATTTGGACGTAGAGAGTAAATTAGTGATGTTTCAAAATGGAAGGTTGATGTAAAAAGTAATTTAGACGTCAATAATAATTTGTCATATATAAATAGAATTTCCCGATTTTTGTAGGTATTTTGAAAATGAGAAGAATTTTAAAGTCCTTTTGAGAGTTTGCAGCCATTTTTCCAATTGAGAGTGACTTCTTTTGTAAATTTGAGGAATTTGAGAGGTTCAAGTTTGTTTTTGCAAAACATTATCCATAGTAAAAATATGATTCGGCCCATAGACATAAGACTTACTCCCAATTATGTAAAATTCATGATGTTTTCTGGTTTTATCTTCTTAATTTGTTCTCTCTTAAAGTTTTAATTTTATCGATTTATGTTTGAATCTCAATAATTTTATATCTTTATTTTAAGTTATTTCGTTTGCATTGTGCTATATAACTCTGATAATTTGTAGTAAGTGGTATCCGAGCTTGTATCCACAGCAAAAGGAATATCACTAGAATCATTAAACCAAAAAAAAAAAATCAACTAGCAAGTCTTCCTTGATCTCCGCTGCATAGTCTTGCCTCTAGTGATATTACCCTTTTTTAATTGTTGAGGAGTTCCATTAGGGACACAATATGGATCATGTTGCATAAAATATGTGTGTATAAGTCTCACTAGCAAAAAAAAAAAAAATGCAGGCATTGCATTATAATTTTCACATACATTTCTCCTAAGAAACTCCTTTTCACTTTGGAACACTGGATGCTATTTATTATTATCTGTAAACTGATTTCGAACCTAATGTATTAAAGAATGTCTTAAACTATTTGTTTGTTTTTTCATTTTAATAATATAACTCATTATGTTACTTTTCAATAATTAGTTAATTCATTTGGAGCTATAGAGTTAATAATAGGTGACGATCCTTGAGATGTTTTCTTCACTCCAATAAATAAATACATAAAACTCGAAAACCTTTCATGACGAACATTACATTATCCTCAGTGAAAATTTACCCAAACATGAAGCCTTTATGTAATTTACTCTAATTATAGACGTATCTAAATGTTGTATTCATTTGGTACACGGTTAGTATACTAATTCTTAAAGATATGTCCATGGCTGCATCACCCACATCCCTTCAACTATAAACCAGAAGGTCGTTTAGCACTTCTCCACCCAGCTTCTCCTCGAGAAGCCTTTTATGATATTAAAACAACAAAGTTTGTGGAAGGTACCAGTCCTTACCGATCGCTACCAGTCTTTATCGTCCTGACCGATACAAAACCAAATATATATGTCCGAAATTTATAGATTTTCTTACATTACCAATTTGATTTTGAATACAGCAATAAAAAAAAATTACGCAATAAAATCTGAGATTACAATAATAGGAAAAATTAATTTAATTCTCCTTTTAAATTTCTGTGGGTCTGGCAGCGGTGGAGCCTTGATTCTGCACTTCGTTGACGATCCGAATGTTGATTGATTTCTTCGACCGGAGGAGAAGGGAAGTGAACTCCACTCTCTGGAAATCTCCGTCTCCCTGTTCCTCTGAGAATTTCTCTCCTTTGAGAATTCTTTCTCATCTGGATTCTGCTCTAGAAAAATCCCTCTTTTCTGAACTCCGCCCTTCTTTTTATAGATGGAGGAGTAATCGTTCGTTTTAGATCCGGGTCAAATTTTTAGTTCAAATTTCGGTCAAATTTACGTAATTACTTTCTAAAAATCCGGATCAAACTACGTAACCAAAGCACGAAAGTAAAAAAAAAAAATATATATATATAATAGAAAAAAAAAGAAACTCCCACTGTGATCGCCAATTCTTGTTTGCTCAAAAAAGTAAATTCCCCTTCTATTGCAAATTTTTGATTTACAGCAATAAAAAATAATTGAATTACAAAATTTTCAAGGTCACAAGAATGAGAAAAATCGATATATTTCTCTTTTTTAATTGTAGTTTCGATGACGATGGAGCCTCACTAATGCACTCCATTGACGGTCTGACTGGGAAGAAAGGATCACCTCTCTTTCTTTGAATTCTCCACTCCTCTGTCAGAGTGGGGGTGATTTTAATATCCCTGCAGAATCATGTAATCTCTCAAGAATACTCACTAACTCGGTCATGTTTTAATAATGTGTCTGAGCTGCGGGAGCAACCTGCGGGTGACATCCATGGAGCAACCCGTGGGTTGGCACCCACGGGAGGCTCCCACGGGTGTCACCCATGGGAAGTCCTGTGGGTGCACCCACAGTGCACCCGTCTAGCCCCTTTTTTTTTTTTTTTTATTTTATTATTATTTTTTTTTAAGTGTCTACAGAATACGGATTGAATTATTTGTGGTATGTTGGGGGGGTGGTTAGTCAACTAAGGGGCAAGACAAAAATAAAACAAGGCAGGTTAAAATTTAAAAAAATAAATAAAAATTAAACAGTGGAAGTGGGGTTTGGTAGTTTACGGTTCAGGAGATGGAGGAGGGGGGTGGGTGTGGGGATTAATTAGAGGCGGTTAACGGTAGTTAAGGAACTCCGCACGCCCATTTATCTAAACTTAAACATCACCTCAATTTATAAAACCCATCTCTTGTCTAAACAAAAATTTCCCAAAATAAAAAATAAACAAAATTTTTAAAAATGGAGATGATGAAGTTGTTCTTCATTCTCTATTCTCTTAATCTAATTCTTGGAAACGTCGAATCGAGGCGAGTCGTGAACTTGAACACCTTCAATGTGAGGAGCTATGGTGCTAAAGCTAATGGAAGGACCGACGACAGCCAGGTTAATTAATTAATTTATTTAAAAATTTCGTGTTTTTTTTTTTAAAAAAAAAGGAGTTTGTAATCTTTATATAATTGTTATCTCATACATACATTACTAGTGAGACCTAAATTTAATCCAATGCTAAATTCTCCTTTTTCAGATTTACATGCATAAGTAGGCAATGGCTTGAAATTTACTCTCTCTATATAATAATAATATCATCTCCTTTCAATTTCGATTGCAGGCGTTCACCTCGGCCTGGAACGCTGCATGCTCAGCCATGGGCCGAGTCAAGCTGGTGATACCGGCAGGCAAGTACCTCCTCGGACCAACTGTGTTCCGCGGACCTTGCAAGAATGTTCAGTCGATGCGAATCGAGATGCAGGCAAGCAATGGCTTCAATTTTTGAGTTCATATCATGTAACAGAGAAGTAGTCATGATTTTTATTCAAGTATAAACTTAGTTGAATTCGGTTTCGGTTTTTTATTTGAAGCAGGGCAAACTGATGGCCACAACAGATCTGAACAAGTATAAGAGCGACGAGTGGTTCGAGTTTGCACGGGTCGATAACCTGACACTGACCGGAACCGGCACATTCGACGGCCAGGGAGCTGTTTCCTGGCCATTCAACAAATGCCCGCAGAATAAGAACTGTAAAGTTCTTCCGACCGTAAGTTCACAGGCCGATTAAGTTCTTCTTTACGAATGAATGCTTACTAGAATTCTAACACTTTATCGGTTCTCCGCAGTCAATTAAGTTCATCGGACTGACGAACGCCATAGTGGACGGCATTTCATCAGTCGACAGCAAATTCTTCCACATAGCGGTCTTATCCTGCAAGAACTTCAAGGCGTCTAACATCAAGATCACAGCCCCAGCCAACAGCCCCAACACCGACGGAATTCACCTGGAGCGCAACTCGGGAGTCATCATTCAGAAATCAAATATCGGGACCGGGGACGACTGCATCTCCGTCGGCCAGGGGAACTCCGACATCACACTCACTGGCATCACTTGCGGGCCGGGACATGGCATCAGGTTCGGTGCGTATTCATTCTTAGTTGTTAGAGAATTTGTTAGCACCAAGACTTAACTAGTGTAGCTGACAGTGTGGGGAGCCTAGGGAGGTACAAAGACGAAGGGGACGTCCAGGGGCTTACCGTCAAGGACTGCACCCTCAGCGGCACCTCAAACGGCGTTCGGATCAAGACATGGGAGAACTCGCCCGGGACCACGACTGCAGCCAACATGACGTTTGAGAACATTGTCATGAATCATGTGGGGAATCCGATCATCATAGACCAGACCTACTGCCCCTACGCCAACTGCGCATCACAAGTGAGATAAACAAATTCCATCAGTTCTCTCAGCACAAAGTACTTCTTGTTTTTTTTCCCCCTAAAGGAAGGCTCTTTTTTTTGCTTCGTAGGCGCCATCGCGAGTGAAGATCAGGAACATCAAGTTCAGGAACATAAGGGGCACGTCCACGACTCCAGAGGCCGTAACGCTAAAATGCAGCAGAGGTCTGCCGTGCCAGGACGTCACCTTCCACGACGTTAATCTTCAGCACGTTGGAGGCGACAAAACGACTGCGACATGCCTCAATGTGGAGCCGGCGTTCAGCGGGGCCCAGAATCCGCGGAGCTGCGTAGCCGCCGGTACTCCTGTTCATTAGTGGTTCTGTTTGTAGAGTTCCCATCGGTGATCTCTCCCCCTTCAACGTATTGTTGAGTTTTGCGACTGAGAGCTGTGTTTGTAGTGATTGTTTGAGGTTGTGTTATGTGGAGTGGTGGCTCATGGTGAAGTTGCCCTCGCATCTTGTGTTGTATGCTTTTTTGTTATTGAAATAATAATAATAATAATAATAATAATAATAATATGATTATTGTTTTATTCAGATTTATAAGAGAAATTTCAATCAAAATGAATGAAGATTTATATTGTGTACAGAGTTCGGATGGTTGATTATGTGTTGGGAAATTCTAAATGCGCACCACTTTTTGCTAGTGAGCATGACTAAAGTTCAAAATAATTACAAGTGTGTCATAAATTTTTTTTTTTGGACAGAAAAGGTAATGAAAATTTCCTAGTGAGCACCACGATCCAACTTCCCTTATGAGTTCTGTCTTTCCTCCCGCGTGATGCGAATGGAAAAAAAAAGAAAAAAGAAAAAACCCTAATCCTCTGGATTTCTTCGTTGTAGAGTAGTTTTATTTAATTTTGTTGTGGATTTAAATTTATTTTTAGTGTAAAAGGAATGAGGAGAACCCATTGGACTATGGATTCCTGACATTGAAGAGGATTGAGATAAATAATAGAAGTTTGATTTTTTCGGACTATTTTTCGTATTTATAGATATGTAGTAAAGAAATTTCAAGCAAATAGTCTATTTTTTTAGAGCATGGATTTATTTTGTATTTTTGAAAAATTATTTTTTTAAAAAATCATCACTGGCCAGTGGGTTAAAATTTTTTGAACTCTATTGTCCGGGTTCCCAACCCCGATCCTTTCAAGTTTTGGACAGGGTTTGAATTCCAAATAGTTAAAGGGTGGGATGCGGTTTTAATCCTACACAGTTAAAGGATAGGACGGGGTTTCAATCTCGGACAATTAAAGGGTGGGATGGGGTTTCAATCCAGAACAGTAAACTTCTCATTTTTTGTGAAAACTTAATTGTTCGGATATACACCCCGGACAGTTAAGTAATCATCCGAGATTTACACCCGAATGGTTTATTTAATTGGATGGAACGGGAATGCCGAATAGAGAATTTGACAATGTGACTTGAATTTCTAAATGAAGATTTATAACACACAAATAAATAATTTACATGTCCCCAACCTATACGAATATAATCAACATGAAATATATTAACCAATAAGAAATATGCTATAGATAATTTTTGAAACGTGATAGACATACACCAAAACAAAATATGGTTTTTTCCTGTTAAATTACAAAATATTAACAAACATTGCAAAACACACTTCAATGGCGGCAAAACAGAGTTATTTTCCGGTTACATCACAGAATACTAAAAAACATTACAAAATACAAATCAACGCTGGTAAATCTTTGTTTAACTCATCTTTGACTTTACTGTAACTTATGTTTAGAGAAGTAACTGACAAGTTAACAAAAAATGATGGATCATTATCTTTAGGCAAACGAAGTATTGGTTTCTAGATGTTACCTCTCAACAAAGGTTGAGATCCCGACACTGCTTATATAGGGGTATGAGCACTGAACCAACGGGTAGAGAGAAAGTTTTTAATAATCTCAACGAAGCGTGTATTGGGTTCGCTCACCTGTAATGGCCATGTGGTGATTTTTTGGGTGTGGTTTATGCAGCGCAATGGATCTCTCTCCTGCATTAAAAGTAAATTCATAAGAAATTAGATCCATAATTAACTAACAAGAATATATTATTATTTATCTCATTGTTACTTATAAAATAAGCAACATGAGTTTTAAAACTCTTAAGAATTGATAAGTCCATCGAATGCCCTAGACTGCTGGTAGATCGTGACGAGGATCGGGGGCCAAGGTGGCATGACTAGCGGCGGCTAATCGGCAACATCATTGCTCTTAGGGCGGCGGGGATTCGTAGAGAACGTTGGTTGAGAATCGTGCATAAAACTCAAGCGGAGGAGACGATTTGGAAATGGTGCTCACTAGGTAAATTGGGTTTTTGAAAATGAGAAATGATTATAGAGAGTGGAAAGGTAATTTGGGAATATTTATAGTGCTCACCAGAAAAAATGCTCTAAAGGAAAAAAATAGTGTGCATTTAGAATTTCTCTTGTGTGTTTGGTGCTACCTTAAGTTTAATAGAAAGATGCAGAAGGTCCCAGGTCCCACCGAGATTTGAACTCGGGTTACTGGATTCAGAGTTCAACGTCCTGAACACTAGACCATGGGAGGTCCGGATATTTTCGGCGAGTTTTTATATAAAATCAATTAAAACATTTTAATTAACCCAAATTTACACGAAAGTGAGAGATGTTGCAAACTTACAAGTGAACAATTTCATTCATTAAAAATTCCAAATCCTGCAGTACTTCTGTCACATTATTAATTATTCATAAACAAACCTAAACATGTCATTTTGCTTCCACCTCCATTCTCTCTGAGAACCAAATACAAACAGGAAATTTAAACATAAATGCAACACTAGTCCTTGGTCGGATAAGAAGCCATCTTGTTTATGCCACACAGCCCCTCAGACTTGCCGGTGTTCCTCTTCATCCTTATGTACCCCTTCTCGCCCCACCTCGGCCCCCACGAGTTCTTGACGACGATGTAGTCCTGGCCCTTGGACGACCCGTATCCGACGGCCGCCACGCCGTGATCCAGCTCACTCCCGCAAGGCCCATCAAAGACCCCCTACAGTAGTACATGCAAAACACCAACAATGCAAGCACCAACGTTATTAACTTCAGGACATATTTGGATAGAGAATGTGTGTGTGTGTTTTTTTTAGTATGTCCAACTCTTGTAACTGGATATATAGATAGTACATGACATAGAAAAGGACACAGAGTGGAGTTTTTTTAATTGAAAAGCGCAACTTCTAAGGTTAGATAACTGCAGTAATCTAGCAGAGCTACTAAAGTTGGATAACCATCGAGCCCTTGCTGGTCACCACAAATATCTGATTGGAGCGTAACAGTAGAATTTTTAGAGATTTTGTGCTCGCTCTGTTGTTTCATGTTGTTTTCAGAATAAAGACGTCTGTTCGTTTTGGTACGGTCCAAAGAAGGAGGACGCATAGGAGCAGAGGCCAAATAGATCACTGACCACTCGCAGGGATCCTAAATGATGACTTAGTATTCAGCCACTAGTCGAGGTAGGGGTCTTCAGTCGGTCGATAGATCGGAGATCGGAGTTTTCCGACCGGATCTGAGAATAGAAGGCTCCAATTATTGCTGGAAAATTTTTCTGATCGAAATCCGACCGATTTCAGTCGGAGTTGTGCGAAGGTCGTGTTCACCCCTAGTCGAGGGAAAAGATAGATAGGTCACTGAGAGCTAATAGGCTCAGTCCTCAGGCAACTCACTCTTTCCTTTTCTGGGAGTTTGCTTTTCTTTTTCTGTTTTGCTTTCTGTATCTAGATATATGATTCACCCTTATATATATGTTTCGTTAAAATCTATTTAATGAAATACAGGTGATTAGGTAAAAAAAAATGAGTTAATCGCAATGAGACTCCTTATTATGAAAATAATGTAACTTATTATTCCTTAAGTTTAAAACTTTCAATTTAGTAAGCAGTTTAGTCTCTCAGTTTTGTTATTCTCACTCTTATTTAAATTGAATTACACTATTTACTCTCTTCGGTCTCATTTAAACATTCATCCTAAACCGAGAGACGAAGATATTTTGGGATTTTTATAAAAAAAACTGTAATTAAACTGATAGTTTTGAAGTTATAGAGTAACTAGAAATCTCACTGCAATTAATCCCAAAAAAAAATAAAAATACAGTAACCTAGTAGTTAGTCTTTTAGAAGAATAGGATATACAGGTAAGACTAAGAAAGGCTTACCCCACTGTAGAATTGGAAGTCTTGGCCAGAAGCCTCAATGGCAACGCTGACTGGCTGGTGAGCAAGCGCCTTCAGGAGGTCCTCCTCGCTGTTTGCCGGCACATCCTCGTACCCGCTGATCGTCACCACATCCGAACCTCCCCCCTGATCAATACAACCACAAACAGCAACATCATCATCAAGAACAACAACTCATAGACAGTCTACGTAGTTTGAATTCGAACATAGCAAGCGATCTACCCTCTTCTCGTCGCAAGTGCCTTCTTCCATGAGGTAAGGGTAGTTGTCTTCGGTGTGGAGGCCGCCACTGGAGGAGATGTAGGAGAATGCGTAGTCCATCAGGCCGCCGTTGCACCCGCTGTTGAAGGATGTGTCGCAGTCGATCAGTTCCTGCTCCGACAGCGATGTCAGGTTCCCTGTCACGATCTGGTTGATTCCTTCCACGGCTGCTACCGTTGAGAATGCCCAGCAACTACCTGCATGTTGACAATCTTGCACATTAACTGCTACGTACGTTAAAGTCGATAAAATTTGATGTGATACTATTTGGAACGAGTGTAATTTGATCCACTACAGTAGCCGTGATGTGGTCGACCTTTTGGCATCTATTAGAAACATCATTTTGTGTTGAACTACTACTTCCATATATAGTTATCTTTTGCTGTATGTATTAGTGTCCGATTATTGAGGAACACAATGTATGTATTAATTATATGCTAGTCAATGAAACACAAGATATACCTACCTTCTATTCTAAAAAATCTACTGTAATTGGAGCTGGATGTAATCAAATTAGAAGCTAATAATACTAGATTATTATGAGGTGTTTAGAGTTTGCTTACCACATTGGCCTTGGTCTTTGACATGGGTCACTGCTCCCTTCTTCCTCCAGTCCACTGACTTGGGCAAGTCCACAGCATCTGCATACCTAAAGCTAGACCTCCCCTCTCTCCTCCTTGGCAAGTCAGTCCTCACCCCAAGATACTTCTCCTTGAAGTCCTGATGGCTCAGATCTGCAAACTCATTCAGCCCAAGCCAGTAGCTGCTCCTCTCCCTGTTTGTCTCATCAATGTGCTTCAGATTGTCCTTGAAGATATCAAACCTCTTCAGCTTCTCCTTGAAGCTCTCATAGGACTTCCCGTGCTTCGACATCCACGACTCAAAGAGATCAATCAGCCTGTCGGTGGAGCTGAGGTCGGCTTCAGAGTAGCCGACGATGGAGTAGTCTCTTGGGAGAGCAAAGCATGCTGTGATGAACACCATGAGGAGGGCAACAAGGAAGGAGACCAGCTTCATTGTTTGTGAATGAGAGAGGTGCAATTGTTACCGTGTGAGACAGCATGTCACAGGAGCCAGTGGAGTTATATAGATAGCATTCCTTGTGTAGATTCCAAGCAAAGCAACAAGAATTCCAAGGCTTGAAGCGTCGATCATTAGACTTGTGTTTTAAGCCTTCACCAAAGTTGGATATAGAAAAATATGTTACAAACAGTTATTATAATTTTTGTCAGGCAGAATGCACTGCAAAACAAGCATAAATGCCGGCAACATGACTTTCAACCAACTTCTATTGCCACCAGAAAAACAAAATTTTAAAAAACTGAATACCGCGGACTTTCTTGAGCTCACAAGCTTTACGCTTTACAATCTGGATATGTGCTTTCAGGAAACAATGCAATTCTATCTGATTGAGAGAAAAAAAAAAATACACTTATATCGTACCGTTTGTAGTATGAAAAGTTAACAAAAACACAAAAAATAGAAATTTTCAGCAGATCCACATATTGATAGCGGCATCTTGATTGACATAGAAGAAGGCCTTGAAGCAAGCCGCCCTCGAGACATGACTGCTCTTTAGAATATGGTGTTGTGATGAACCAGAACTTTGGTTTCTTATGAAGCATCTTGCTTGGTGCCAAACTGAAGTCATAGACTGAACTGAGCTGCAGCAAAGATTCGATCATCACATTTACTCGGTCTAGTCGGGTTTACAATTTCCTTTTTCTCTCCCCTGAGCACCCTAAATGCATTCTCTTTATTCTGAACTCATTTTTGTGGCTTTCCAATGGAGTGGAGGTATATGGAGACAGAGACAACCCTGAAAGGAAAGACAACGCAGATATCATCTTTCTGTATAAATTTAACGTTTGTAAACCTGAGTATCGGAAATGATGAATTTGATCAAATCCAGTTAATGATCGTTAATAATATAATACTTACATAGAGCCAAGAAAGAACGCAAGGGAGAGATGGAAGCCAAAAAGGAATACTGATACAATTGCAGTCAGAAGCATTGCCACGGAAGTTGAATACACCTGTACATAAACCCGTAAGAAACTTGATATATGCTGAAACTGGAGTAAGAACATGCAATGAACCATTTATATGTTTTATTTTCCTCAACCACTTTAACTGCTTCTGCGGATAATACAAATTTTGATTTCTATAAAATGCAGATAATTATCACCTAGGGGAAGAAGCTAGGTATGGTATCTTTTCTGGACCTTTCTTAGTCTTCTTATATTCATATTTTCCATTTATCGATAACAAGCACTTTTCATCATGGGTAAACTGGATGTTAGTATGATTTTCAACCCAAACCATTTCGTATGAAGATAGAATTAACATTTTCTTTACATATCAGCAACAGCACTTCAAGACGGTCATGTTTTTATACCATAACAATTAAACAGTAACATTGGAAGAAGACCTGAATTTTATCAAAATTATCTTTGTGGTGCATTGCATGCAAATTTAAGTCCAACCTCCCACATAATAATTTTCTCACAAGGAATTTGTACAAATTTTTATTAAAACGGAAATGAAACTATTACCAATGAAATACTTATACAACAGGTGCCTCACCTCAATATAATTAAAATTAGAGAATCAGATGTCAACTATTCGAGACTTGTGAGATAAATTAACTAGATCTCTAGAGTTATGAACTTATGAAAGTTTAGCTTCTTTCCGAGTGAGAAGAAACAGATGTATTTCAACTTTCAGCCTAGCATATTAAAACAGGAATTTGAAGCCATTGATTTATATAAACAGTACCCTGTTTGGTTTAGATGAATTTGGCTCAATATATGCAGATTTAGGCTAAGGCAGTGATTCAGTTTACTTGTCCCAGTTAAAGCTGATGACTCACAAAGCAAAAATGATGACATTTAATCAGTGTTATTTCTTGCAAATGAATTTCTGCAAGCTGTAGTAATAATTACCTTCACAATGTTATCAGCATATTTCATAACCATTGATACAGCAATTCCACTGCAAATAAACCACTAGAACTCAAGAGTGTTGAAGAAAATTAAGATAATTGCAAAAGACACATATGTTATATATTTACCTGAGTGCATGATTTAGAATCATGCAAACTGTGATGAAAGAGTAACCATGGAAGAAACCTCTGCAAGTAAGAATCCAAAATGAATGCAATAGATTCAAGATAATATATGTGAGATGAAAAAATAACATAAAGGAAAAAGGAAATGCTTCAAGCTTACTTGTTCATAACTGCATCATAATCCTGAACACAAATTGCAATTAGATTAAAAACCATTCCAAAGACGTACAACCAGAAATTCTGCACATTAATGTTTCTTGAAGGACGTTTTTTGATAATGGCCTGCATTGTGAATGAATGAAAAGTTACTAACTTAGTATAATTCATAATAGTATATTGATAATGCTTAGTAGAAAAGGCTATAAAAGTCAAAAGGAATTATGCATCACCTTATTGATAATCCATACTGTCTATTGCATTGGTAAAGAAACATCTATGATAGGGATGTAAACAGAGCGGATACGGTATTACCATATGCACATTTATTTTCTTCTTCCAGATACGAATATGAATATGGATATTGTTCAGATACTAAAATTTACTATCTACATAATTTGACAAAACTAACTACGGATTTGATTTGGGTCCAAAAATTAAGCAGATATTACTAATTATGACCATAAATTTGAAGGAAAAATGAAACCAATTTTCAATAACTGCGACTGCATTTATTCCACCCAAAAGTGCTTCTTAATGCATTAAGTAAATCAACTTTATTTTATACATCATTCATAGTTCTGTGAATTTGGATATTCTGATATGTCGGATTTGGTTATCACTATGCATATTCTTACCATGTCTTTAAGCAGATACAAATACCCATATTCATGAAAATACGGATATGGAATCAAATACGGTCATATTATTTGTATTTGTTTACATCCATAATCTGTGCATCTAGAAAGGTGATTCAAATCAGTGAAGAGGATTAAGAAACAAAGTTGGTACGCTGAGGGACATATAACAAAGTGGATGATCCTGATCTCTCCTCTAACAAAAGACATGCTATGCAACACTAACCCTCTATTGCTACCACTAACATGTCGGTCCGTGAAATAAGGGTAGTCATGCTAGGCCAAGCAGCCAGCTGAGGGCAACCAAATAGTGCAGCATACCTTGTTAATTAAAGCCAAGTAAAACCATAGTCAGCAGATCTAGGAGGGAACTTTTCTCCAAGTACCGGTGGCCATGATGATGATGATAACAAGGTTTTGATGACTACTATCATGGAAAGAAAAGGGGTTTGATACCCACTGAATGTATGATCATTTTAATATTTAAGATGCATAGCTACTGGATGATAGGTGGGTTTGTCCACATCCATGGTCCATTGTGCACTTAGCCAACTTGGCAAACACGTGATAGCTAACAAATAAAGACATTCCTCATTTGCATGACATAATTGCCTCATACAACATAACAATAGAAAGAATGAAACTTCTTTACAAATACCTCTGTATAAACCCCGGCGAAACCACTTAGAAGTGCCATGATCTGGAACAAAAGTAGTGCAAATCACGGCCACTATTAATTTCAAGAATACTATTGAAAAGAATTTCAGTGTTTTGGAAGCAGTAGTGACCAACTGCTATAAATACTTACAATGGCCATCACCCAACCTTGAAAAGGAGTTTGAAGAACATGATCAGAACTGCATAGCAAATAATTTTTTAGGATATCCAGCACATGCATAAAAAGAAGTTTACAGAGAATGTCACAATTGGTCTACAGAAAAAACAATTAAGTGCGAGGTAGAGAGCTGGAGTCTATTACACTTGGGCAGTGAAAACTAATACATCATTATCATGATTATTTTAATATCTAGGATAAACAGATGATGCTATGCTTACGATGCATTAAGTTGAGCAGTGGTACACCCAGCACATAGAAGAATAAAAGCAGCCCACTGGATTTCACTTAACCTGAAAGGAAAGAGAAAAGCATTATGGTCCTGAATTAACAACCATCACTATTGGACTCAAAATTATCTCATAGGATAAGATTTGGTTACTGGAGCAAAAAAAGGAAGTAAAAACAGAGATTACAAAGAAAAGGAAACGAAAATAATGCTGGGTAGAAAAAAAAATCAGTAGAAAAGAACTAAATAAAATCTTCAAACATAAGAACTGAACCCATTGATAGAATCTCAGCATGAGGCGGCATGTGAAACAATTTTTTTCCGTTAGTAGATGTTCATATCATTAAATTGACTTATTGATCGGTTTGGAGAAACTCTTTTTTATAGCAACACTTGAGGAGAGTGTAGGGTGCAATTAGTAAAATAGCCTTTGAGAGAAAGTGAGTATTAGGTGTAGTAGAGCAAACTAATGGTGTAGCTTCTTCTACCAGCATACATTCTAGCACAGTGTGTGGTCATAATATCAACAAAATTTAACTTTCAATTTTACTTACTAAGTGGAAATTTTCTGCAACCTAGGCAAAAAATATTTGCAATTTCTCCAAGTTCTCATTTTCTTTCAGTTTTTTTTTTTTTTTTTTTTTTTTTTAATATAACCAAACACAGGAGGATAATCTCTTTCCTCCTCTTGCTACTCCCAACCATCTTTGGAACTAACCGCATCCTAATGGTTAAATGAATAACATATTGATGTAAAGAATCTTAATAAATTTTGGGTCCTAGTGTTTGGCACATGATGCCGCTACATGAATTGCATAATTGGTCTAGTCTGTGCATTCTCAATGCTGCACATTGTTTGCAACTGTGCAACTACAACTCAATCTGTGAAAAGATGCTACAGTGCAGTAGCCTGTTCTGCAGCCAAATTGAAAGTAGCACCAGCTAGGATGCTGGTGGTTGGTAGGTGAAGCAACTCCAAGGTGCCAAGGAAAATCTTTGGCGAGCTATAACAAGCACATTCTGCAGTAACACCTTCTCTTCATTATCCCAATTCTGATCTCTCAGGCTCCGTAGCAGTAAACCGGAAAACAAAACACTCAAAATTATACAAATGAAAAGTACTTGACACCATAATGGGATATTTGTGAGGAACAATGGCCTGATAGATGTAAATAAGAGGAAAAGGTGCACAGAGGGAGAAAAAGTTAAACAGTATTAAATGGAATTCTTATAACTATGCATTGATACTGTAAACTGATAAAATTAAAAGAAAACTTTTCATTTTTAAGTTGCTCTATGCCGATCAAAATGGAAACTCCTAAAAAGAAAGACAACCTCACTATACTGTTGAAGCATGGAAGGTGATTAACGGAGGAAGGATTATGATTGCGATGGGGACTCGGGGCTTCTATCTATTTTGGGGTTGGGGGCTGGGGAATGAAGAGAATTGTTCCTTAAAAGTACCGCCACATTACCCTTCATCGTGATAGAATGCAGACTGGAGTAACAAAGATATGCCAGATATCACGACTGTGAATAACAAGGTGTAGTGGCACAAAAAAGGTTTTCTGTCATTTCATAATGTTCAGACACTAAGAGTGTCATATATACACCATGATATGTTCCTGCTCCAATGGATACTAACTCTATGAATTACCAAACTAATTCAAAAATAGTTCGCTATTTCAGAAATTTTTTTGAGTCATTGAGAGACTTATTCAATCACTGTATGTAATCATACATATATAGGCCAAGGACAAGGTTCTTTTATTTCTTCACTTTTTGACTTGTACTATGATCCATTGTCAAGTCCACTTCTATCTAAATCTGATAACATTAACTTCAAACTACATTAAGTATCAAATATTCTAACAATCAGCATTGAAAATAAACAAATAAACTCCAGCAATGGTAGGTCAAATCAGGAGCATCAGGTAAGTCTAGAGAACGATAGGGGCCCGATAGAAATCTAACTATGAGAAATAAAAAAGAACACGCTCATGATGAAAAGTGGAAGACGCTGCTTTTATTAACAGAAATGGATCAGCTTTTACTTGCGAAACTCACCAAGATATAAGACACTGTCACAGGATGTGTGATAATTCATAGCTAAGCCTAAAATGATTAACTAATATTTATTTCTATTCGCTTACATTCCTCACAATTTTGTTATAAAGAATATATATGTGACTTGTTCTGCTTTGTGACCAGGGTGAAAATGAGTTGCATCCTGTGAAGCATGGATATGGAAAGGGGATATAGATACGACAAGATGTAGACATTTGGACGCAGCATACTCAACAAAATAGGAACACGATGACATAAATATTCTCGTATTTTATGGATGTGATATATATAACGCATATCAAAACTTGCAGGTGTGTTTTCTAAAGTTGAAAGAAAAGAAAAATTCTTAAAATTTTCACATATAATTTCTAATCAAGTAACTTTATTAGAGAAATTAATCTGAATTCAATTTAATGGACTTACCTTAAATAAAATATTTGAAGCTCGTGTCCTTGTAAAATATTTGGAGCCTATTAATTTAATATTTCTTTTATGTCAAAAGATTTTTTGTCTCTTTAGATAATGTACGACACCATAGTGCTCAATACGCAAAACCTATGAATTTTTTTTGAAAGCGGACACTGTCTTAACATGCGATTTGCATGATTTCTGAAATTAAACACAGTTCCGACATGTAAGTTTTTATATTCTTAAAATCTAACATGGCTTCAGTGCTTTCGACACATATCGGCAAGTATCATGCAGGTATCAGTATCCGATATATATATGATACGGAAACCAGACTCACTTTGAAGTGTTTGTGCTTCATATGTTGCATCTAACCAAACAAAGCTATAGATTCTAGAAATAATAAATAAATAACCAGAAAAAGGAGCATGAAGCATGGCAGCAGCTGAAGGTGCATATGACTTGTTATTTGCACATGTAACCAAAGGTTACAAGATTTATAGTTACAATATATCCAAGGGCATGAAGAACTAAAAAACTTGAAAAGGTTTTTCTTAAATAGAAGAAAATCTTACTTCCTCTTTAGAATGATACGGTATAACACACCAGTACTGATAATATTTAGGTTCTTCAGTATCTGGTAAGCAGGGGCATCCACATAAGCAAAGATGTAATACTGGCAACAACAGAATGTAAGTTGATCATGATTTTCATGGCATTATATATCAAATTCACATCAATAAGAAGCATAATATAATTTACCTGCAGCAAGTTCTTAACTAGGTAAAGCAGCGCAGGAATAGGATAAACACTAACTTCTTCAAATGACGTACTCAACCTGAAAATGAGAAAAGGTGGAAAATCCAGCATGAGAGCCTCTGTTAACCTACTCAAGCGCACAAAAAAAAAAAACACACACACACACACACACAATTTTCTGAATTTTCAGCAAAAACCATACCGAATTAGACGTTTGATCAATCATGCCACGCAAAATATAAGATGTGCAAGAAAAATTTCACATTAGAATATATCAAGGATAACTACAGCGTATTTGATAGAAAATTTAAACATAAGGTCGTTAATATTACAAATGGTGGATGGTAATCTAAACTGAAGTATACATAGTTTATTTTGATAAACTGAAATCTCGTCAACATACATAGCTGTACGTGCAACCAATATTTCTTGTACACTCCTTAGACAAGTGTCAGACAGTTTATAAATGTTCCCTCAATTTTACAATTCTAACTTACGAAAATATTGGGACACTTCTCAGGAACCTCTCGAAAACTAGGATATACTTTTTGTGCTCTATTTTATGGTTAACGTTGAAAGAGTGAATTGTATACATCAATAATAAACTTAAGATATGCTTTAGGGATCATGTCAAAAGAGTCCGTAGTTATGTATCAAAACAAAAAAAGTCCTCATTTACTGTAAATGTCAACTTAATCCTTGTTTCTTACTCAATAGACTATGGAGATACTCACTGTTAATAGACCTATTAAAATATTAATAACTTTAACCAAAATGATTAATTTATCCTTCTCTCTAAATGTATTTCCTATTCTTCATTCTAGACATAGCGTTGATATTTTTTTACACCACATGACTGCCTCTCATCTTTCAAATCCAAAAAGGCGAGTAATTGAAATATAATTAAAATCAGGATTGAGCATCTCATTGACAAGAAGAAAATGAGCATATGACAAATTCTAGGGCACCAGAAGGACTAGAGAAGACTAGAAGGAGAAGGGTAAATTGATAATTTTAGAATAATTTATTTATTTTTTAACTTTTAACTAGTTCATCAACAGTAAGGATATATTTGTTTGTAGAGAAAGAATTAGGAACCAACTTGAGATTTTTTTTTATTAACAAGGACTTTATGTTTAACTAATTAAAGGACTGGTATGTTACAATTCCATATTTTAACATAAGAACTGATGAAGATACATAAAGCTAAGAAATATGAGTCAAGACCATTTTCTAATTCAATGTGATGAAAATGTGTTCAAACATGTACCTTATCCCACTAGGAAATTCTTTTTGCAGCAGCAAAACCATGGGACCAACCTCAGAATAAGTGGAGTGTACCCCCACTAATCCTTGATATCAAGTGCACTCCTAAGGAAAAGAGTTTGGATGTTACATAGTAGTTTGTCCCATTGTTGGTACTATGAATTTGGGCCGCAAAAGTAGTGTTCATCCATTCATTTTGATATTTGGCTGTTTATTTGTTAATTGATGTCCACACCACCTTAGTTTTTACCGCTAGGAAACTGCATACTAGGTGGTTATGGATATTTGCTTATAAAATGTTGTGTAGCAATGAAATCAGGTTGGGACCTCTAAGTTTGAAGCCCCATTCCTCCGCTAAAAAAAAAAAAAAAAATTAATGCTCATCCCAGTGTTATCGAATTCTCAGTATACTATAGTTTGTGGTGTGAGTACATGTATGCAGTATGAAGGGGTAGGCATAATCTGATCGACATTTGGGTCAAATTGTGCACTTTGGACCATTTTATGATTATTTTGATAAATACGCATCTCTTGTTCATGAACATATGGGCAAAGAAGAGACATCTTAAAAATTACAAATAAATAAGTAAGGGAAGGCTAAATAAGAACGTGAATTACATGAAGAATCTATTAGACCTAGCTATCAATAGTTCTCTTCTTTTGTTTTTCGTATCACTGAAAACATAGATGAAGATGATATAAAAAGATATGAATGCTAAAAGTCTTAATGAAGACACATTGCTCGATAGGAATGAGTGAAGAAGGATAATCAATGTGCTCGATCCCACATAATTCTCTTTTCGGTTCATGTAACCTACCCCCAAATACTGGGGATAAAAAGTTTAGTTGTTGTTATTACTGTTATTGTTAATTATTTTATGTGATGCAGAAATGGAGTGAATCATGAATTAGTAGGAACTAGATTGAGGTTCAAGGTGGGTGGATTGAATTGGGAAACATTGGTCTATTCTACTTTTATGTGTGTGTGCATTTGCATGTGCATGTATGCATATATGTACATTCTTTATATATATCTATATATATCAGTGTTCTAAAAAACGGCTTATGCGAGCGCATATGCGCCCGCATAATCGTATGCGGTGTAAAAGCGCAGAGAAACTGGAGAAATCGCCCTGTCCATGCGGACAGGCGATTATGCGGTGGAACCCATTATGGGTCTGCAAATGAAAACCCGACCCAACCCGTTTATTTTAACCCGTTAAAACCCTTATTTTCCTTCTTCTCCCGATCCAAATTTTTGACACCAGGAGGAAAAAACAATCGCCCCAAAGAAAAACCCTAATTCTCTTCTCCTCTTCTCCGATCGGCTAAATCATCTCCCTCGTTGAGTCCAGTCGGAGCTTGAAGTCTCACCGGCTACCCTCTACCCCTAATTTTTCGCCCAGATTTGTCTGATCGGAGTTCAGTCGAAGCTCTTGCGACATCATGCAAAAAAATCGATGGCTACCAAAAAAATCCTAAATTCCCTTCTCTATTCCGATCGGGATAAATCATTTCCCCCCTTGAGTCCAATCGGAGCTCGAAATCTCACCGGCTACCCTCTACCCCCAATTCTTCGCCCAGACTCGTCCGATCGGAGTCCAATCGGAGCTCGAAGTCTCTGACTTTCACTGCTTTCTCTCTTTGGTATTTTCTTTAACTGAGTTTAATTTGTTTTTAGTATTTTCTTTAGTTGAGTTTAATTTTTTCTTGAATGGATTAATATTTAAGACGCTGAGTTTAATTTTTTTCGGAATTTTGTTGCTGCTGTTAATAATAATTTGGACCAGAGACTTACTTTCAAGCAAACTAGTAAACTTAGTAATCAATTAATCAATTTAATTTGTTCATAAATATAAACATAAAATAATTTGGAGTTGGAAAAAGAAGTGAATCACTGAATAGAAAATCTCCTTACTTTACCCTGTACTGAATAGAAAAAGAGGTGAGTATCAAAATGATGTAGTTTTAATTTCTTATGTAGAGCCAATTTATATTCATTTTACATACTTACGGTTATTATTCATAATTTTTTAGAGTTTTATAGCACTTAATATATCCATTTTTTATAATTATTATATTAATATATATTAAAATATTAATATTCTGCATAATTCCGCGTAATCCGCATAATCGGCGCGTAATCCGATTATGCGTTGTGGGGTCCTGGACCGCACGCATACTGAAAACGCATTTTAGAACATTGATATATATATATATATATATATATATATATATATATATATATATATATATATATATATATATATATGTATGCACTATCTCCTTGTAGACAAAATTATTCACATATATTCATTTAACGTATCTTGTGATCTCGTCATATCCTTCCATCCTACTTTCAAGGAATTTCTGCATGGTTATATGTCGTATCCATACTACTTTCCAAGGAATCTCTGTGTTGTCATGTTGTATTCAAATCACTTTTAAAGGAATTTATGTGCTATCATGTCATATCTTCATGCTTCTCACCTTTCAACATTCCCTCAGTTTCAAAAACCAAAAAACAAAAATCAGCAACTATCACCGAGTATCATTAGAGGATTTTTTTTTTCTCTAAGGAAAAATATCAGCAAAGGGTTTTTAAGTTTCATTTAAATCTCCAAAGGACCGTGGTATGCATAAGTCCACTATGCGAATACGAACCTTTGAAGAATAGAAAGATTTCCACTTGCATCACTTAAATCCAAATTTTAATATTAGCCGATACAAAAATATGTATCGCTTATATTGTTTCAGATTTTGAATAATCCATACACGATATACCATATAACATAACATCGGTCTGATATTACAAAAATTTGCGATATCTCCAATACAAATATACCCTTATTGCTTATTTCAATACTGTTAATGATATACCGATACTGATACCTAGTCCAATATTTTAAACCTTGCTAAAACTATAGATGATAAACATGATTAACAAGTACAAATCACAGAATATTTCTTCTGAAAAACACACATCGTGAGCTAGAAGAATTATAACAAGTGAAAAGCTTACTGGTTATCCTCTGTGACACCTTCCCTTTTCCATATTCTGCTAAGGGCTGCAAGTGACAGCACACATTTTAAGGCCTCCACCTAAGATAAAAGGATAAAATTGGACAGTCACCAGCAAAACTCTGTAGAACTGTAAGGTGACAGTTAAAGGTTTAGATTGGGATATTCTTGTATATACCTCAGTGACCATGGACTGTTCTAGTTTCTAAAAGAAAATATGTTTCTGAGCTCAAAACAACTAGACAACTAAGACCTATGGAATAATAAGAAAAAGAGACTCAATTTCCATTTTTCACTTACCGAAAAGTTTGCTGTTGTCACACTGTATTCATACTTTCCAGCTCTCTTGGACCAGACAATCAGTATTGACTGTGAACTTGTCAGTAATGTCAATGCTATAGTAACAACTGACCTGCCATAGAGATGTAAGACGAGATTTATAACTTGAAGTCATGTCATGAATATCAAGCAATTCTTAAATACTCTTACTTTAGTCTCCAGCTGGATTTGCTTGTCAAGCTGCCTGCGGGGTTAAAGGCATTTGTTGTTAGGACTGCAGAATCAAAAGGAAATAAATGAGATTGAGCTCACAGACCTCACCACTTACAGCCACCTTCATATACTTAAGAACCATATATAATTTGCTGCAGCATTTAGATTTTACTTAAGATTGGAAAAAGAGCATACCTGAAAGAGGCTTTCCACGTGAGTCCTCTATATCATTTTGAGATGTCTCTTCATCCTAAAATGTGCCAAGCCATCTATTAGTATTTATCGATATACAAGCACAAGCAAAATTATTCATAAAGACTCCATGATATCTAACTAGATATATAAGCAAAACCAAAATAATGCTTCCACAAGATTGAATTCAAGGGGAAAAAACTCAAAAACCATCGGGATGTCAATAAGAAACCAATATTCAAAAGTCAGAATGCATTTCAAGGAATGACCAACTATCATGTGGTCAGATCAATCATTTCTATCATCACCACGCAAGAAGAAAATAACAATTAGCTTACTCTGTCATCCACCTCCATATCCAGTATTTTGAATATCCACAGCGGCAAGTGATGCCAACTTACAGAATCATTGCAGACTAGTAGAATCCAATAGGATCAACATAAGAAAAAAACAAACTACCAATGTGGATGCATTTTCCTAATTTATCATAGTTAATGCTGAATATTTTGACATTTTCAGGTGTTTGTACTTCGAAAACTCTTATACCAAGCTATAGCGGAGAGTCATAATCCATTACTTCATCAGCTAAAAAAGGTGACATAATACAGTGACAAAATGTTTTCGGAACATCAAGTCAGATGATATTCTACTGATCGTAATAATACCCAACAATCAAAATATTTGGAAAGCAACACATATAGTTCAACATATGTAGACAGTTAAAACGCATAGGATTACCGTCCATTTTCCTTTAACATGACTAGTATAAAGCTAAGACTGTTTTTTATACAAAATGTTGTTAGCCAGTCCACTGTTTGGCAACCTGCAAGCAGGAATTTTTGCAACAGCAACTGCTAATGGGCGTTTTCTGTCATTTGGTTGTAACTGAAGGTACAACCATTTTCACACATGTTGCAACTACAATTGTGAAGAAAAGTGGATAGAGACTTTTCCTCTTCCCTTTGTAAAGAATGATTGTAAATATACTTCTTAATGCTCATAGTAAGAAATTAAAATTTGAAAATTTTAGTAACCCTAGTTACACCTTGCAGTTCCAATCCAAATGCGGCAAGAGCTGTTGCAACTTTAATTACAACAATTTCACTTGCAGTACTACAGATTACAGATAACAGCACTACCTGCAGGCATACAAAAGGCTCCCAAAACAGTCAGAGATTTCCTATTTCATTTACACAAGACAATCTGGAAGTGAGTCTCCAGTCGCTCTGAAACTTAGAGAAATTGGAAATTCGCTACCTTTGTATAGTTTTGTTGGCTAGTACTAGGGATGGTAATGGACGAGTCTTTTGGCCTGTCCTATATAAAATTTTGAATTATAAATGAAAATTTTATTTTTCTAATTCAAAATTTTGTATAAAGCAGGCCAAAAATTGCCCCGTGGATGGATCCATTACCATCCCTAGCTAGTACGCAGCCAATACTACACAATGTTTCAGAAATATTCCATTACCGTATTATGCAATTCCATAAATTTCCTTAATTTTAGTGAATGCAACCAATTATATACAGATTCTTTTTTTTTTGGGCACGAGTACAATGGATATATCCTAATTATTCCAAAGGAACCGCATTAATCAAACTAATAAATTATATTATAATCACACAATAATAATAGACAGATGATGCAAAATGAAAATTTTCGTATATAAAAACCCATCGAGGAAATTTCTCGCAATCACTCTTGTATAAACCCTAAACCCTAAAATCTTCAAAAAAATTACCGAAATATCTCCATCAACATAAAAAAAACGAGTTAAATCTCGACCGAGGAATTTCAACGAAACTTGTACAGAATTAGCTAATAAAGCACACTGCAGTTCCTTAAAAGAGGGAGAATTTTGCTTGCTAAAAAAACGAAAGAAAACTTAACGAAAAATCCGAAATTGTCAGAGAAAATTGAGAAGAAAAAGGGGAAGAATTGAACCTGATCTTTAACTTTTCGATACTCCATTGTTCGATCGAGAGAGGGGATCCGATCGCTTAGCTTTCACAGCGGAAATGATAGTTCGCTCGCATTCGCATCGCCAACGATCCAATGAAGGTTGGGTTCTTGACGAGATCTGTTGACTGAACTCTCCAACAGAACTGTAAACGGGCCTTCGGGTCAGATTCATGTAAAATTGAGAGTTTCTAGGGGCACACCATTTTACTTCTAACCCCAGTTTTACCGGTGAGCTCACCCTCTATTTTGAAAAGAGAAAGATTTTTTTTTAGTGAGCACACCATAAATCTAAAAATACTTTCACTTTATTTCTCATCCCCACTTCCTTTCCTTCTCTCCCCATTTCCATTCCATCTCTCCCCACCTCTTCGAATCAGCAAAACATCATTCCTCTTCTCTCTCTCTCTCTCTAGGGTCCCTCGTCCTACAAATCTCGCGCTTCCGATCACTGCCCCCCTCGAGTCCCGTCACCAACTTCTCCTCCATAGGTTGAGAAATCGATCGAGATCGAATGATCGTAAGAAGAAGCTGCAACAGCAATGGGGATCGAAGCGGATGGCGACAGCGAGAAGGTGTTGTCGATCAACGGGCTCTCAATGAAGGCCTCTGAGGTTGAGGCTAAGCTCGACAAAAGTGACATTCAAGAGGTTGAGTCGTCGCTACGCAAGGGCCTCGCCCTCAATTTCGAGGTCCGCAACTTCTCTCTCTCAATTTTGAAAGTTTATTCTTGAGATTGCGAGCGTTTTATTATAATGCGAGGCGTTCTATTGATTAAAGCATCAAGTCTTTTGAACTGTTTGATTCTTGATTGGGACTTGCAATTTAGTGTGATATGTCAGATTTTATTGACCTAATTTTAGCTTTTTCTTGGAAAAGTTTGAACTTTTGGTTGTATGTAACTTGGATATGATTGGTTTGTTATAAGAGAGATATTAGAAGATGCGAATTTTTGAAAGCTATCTTGTTTTATAATGTGTTTATGGTCAAAATTGACAGAAATGAAAGCGTATGGAGTGCCAGCAGTTAGGAAGATAAGAAAAATAACATTTTTGTTGTTAATAGTCCTTGCATACTCTTCTTGCAAGCATCTCTCGGATTAGTGCGAGTAAAATTAAGTTTTATGCATGCAGACCTAAGCCAGTAGAGACCGAACTGAGCCAAGTTATCAAAAGTAAAAAACCACACAATATTGTAAGATATCACACAAGATCAAGCAACATAGTTCTTTCGTCATCTTAATGCAAACTAAGTTTGTACAATACACCAATAGGTATAACAATTCTAGAGAAATATATGTGGGTCCAGATGCATTGCCTATATCTATAATTATATTTATAGGTATACTAATTCTAATGATATATATATATTGTAAGTATCCTCATTGGAATATTTAGATGCAGGATTTGTTTTTTCATGTGTTTGGAATGGTAGAAACATAGATGGTTGTTTGGGTGTTAAACTCCTCTTTCGATGGTTACTCAGTTATCAAATGAGTTTTATAAAACTTTTTAGTTTCAATATGGCCCATGATGATTTGTTGACTTTGTTTTATTTTCCGCTTGTGTATTAAATATTTATATCTATCTACTTGCAGGAGTTAAGGTATCGATATTAACAAAGTCTCATGTTACTGAAGTGTCTTACGAAAGAGCAAATATTAATGAACCGGACTCTGAAGAAGAAGAAAAAGTGAGGACCGATTGAATTAATACTCCTCAAGAGTTTCAAGACCTGGAGACATTAGATTTAATTGTTTTTTGTTTTCGAGAACTGTTTGCTGCAAACAAAACTTTGTATATATATTTTTTTAATGTAAAGTTGTTTTTAATTATAGGCTGATTTGTTCATAATTCTCATTATGTGAATTCACATTGTTATAAAAAATAAATTCTTTATTTTTTATATTGTAATTATTCGTACATACTGGATACTGAGGAATTGATCTTTCATTTTCATTTTATTATTAAAAAATATGAAAGAAGAAAATGGTTTCTTGAAATAAGTTAAAAATATGGACATTTGAAATGTTTGTCCTTAAGCGCCCCTATGAAGGATCCGCCACTAGACGAGAAGTTTACCGTGATATATCAATCCAAATCAATTAAAATTGCTAGCTTTAACTGAAATTTATCACACATTACGAATTCAAATTAAACCTTAGAGCTTGTGAGCGAGTGGAATCGAACAGCCCGAAATGTTTTGGCCCTTATCTCCTATCCGGGGTGTACACCCGGACAAGATTCCAACTGTCTGGATTGGAAGTCCGGACAGTGGACTGCTGTCTGGACTGACAGTCCAGATAAAAAAATTTCATCTGGACTAGAAGTCCGGACAGAAGTTCACTGTTTGGACTTCCAGTCCGAACGGATATTGGACCGTTTGTACTACCAGTCCGGACAATAGAGAGTCATCCGGACTGTCAGTTCGGACTGTGAGTTTTTTTTGGGTTCATAACTTTTATCAATCTGCAATATTTCTAGGATTTTTGAGTAAGCAAAAACCTAATAAATTCAATTTTCGAATTTAATTTGTGAGATAGTTTAATATATGAAAATATTTGATGGAATAGTTGTGCGTTTTAGATTTTTTTTTTTGAGTTAACTGAACTGCAGTTTGAGAAGAGAAGAAGAAGAGAGGCTGAAGAAATGGACATTTCAGTCCAAAAAAATTAATGGCAAGATTGTAATATGAAAGAAGTTTTTAAGTGGGTTCACTAGGAAAAATGGTGTCCCCTCTAGAAACTCCCTTAAAATTCGCACCATAACGTGTACCCGCATCCGAATATGAATCTGATCGACAATAAAGCGGGGAGTGTCTAAAGGAGCACACTATTTTTCTTTGTGAGCCCACTTAATAGTGTATTTTTTGTCCGCACTTTCAGCTCAGACCTTTGTTAAGTGGGCTCACTAGGAAAAATGGTGTGCTACTTTCGAAACTCCCAGTAAAGCGAAGGATCCGAATACGATCAAAACCCGGTAAGAAAGTGGATTTAGATCCGGATCAGTTAATTTCTAGACCATCTATAATAAATGTTTTTATGTTTTTCTCTCTTTATAAGTTTTATCATGGGGAAATTTTATTTAGGCTTTTCGTTTGATTTTGATTTTGAATTAAATCTCTTATGTAAATTAGTTATTCAATGAAAACTTAGCTCTATTTTTTTTATTTGGTTTAAATACTACCGTCATTTTTAAGAGCCAAAATATCTGAAGATCTTTATCAAAATTTAAAAAATATAGTTTTCAAAAAATATTTTAGCTTTTATATTAATTTAATAAAAAATAAAATCAAGAGAGAAATCCTCTTTCCAATTTTATATCTGCTCTCTATTTCCCTTTCTTTCTTCGATTATCTCCTCCTCCCTTGGTGTTATCTCCTTTTCTAAATCTCTCTTATTTTTTTATTCTCTTGCACATTAGCTTTTAAGTGTTTTTAAGGTATTTTGAAGTGATGTGTTATAAAGTGTTAATAAAAAAAAAAAAAAACTTACGTGTGAGTTTTCGGAGAAGTGTTTCAGGTGTTCTTAGAACACTCCAAAATACCTTGTGTTTTCGGTGAAAATTTGGATTTATCATCATTGTCATTACAATAAATTACAATGATCTCAAATATTACAATGAAAGGAAAATCACATGAAAAAAAATAGAAAATAAAAAGAGAGATTTATAGATTCATCTCTCTTTTTACAAAAGTAGTGGGCTATTTACATGATTATGAGACTTGCTTCGATTCTCGTTGACCATCCAACAGAGATGGGAGAAATATGACGACATCCAGTTTGCTAATTTCTTAAGCAGCATGACGATGAAAAATTTGCTACTTTTTTATGAATGCACTAGGCACGTGACCTTTGGGGAGGTGCCATGGTAGATCCAAAGCACGAGTTTAATCCAAAGCATGAGTTTACAATGAAAGCAAACCTCATAGCGCGCGAGGCAGATCCAAAGCACGAGTTTAATCCAAAGCGCAAAGAAGTCCAAAATGCAAAAATAATTTTAGCCTCGCGTAAACTTCAAAGAAAAAGAAGACGGTCAATTGAATTACAATGCTCATCATAACTATTCAAATGTGGTCCACACAGGGAGGTGAGACCCACACCAATAAACCTTGTATACAATGTAGAGCTAAACTCCTCATACAATGCGATGCTAAACTAGCATAAAGTCATCTAAATGCGAGACTATGCTCACGACCAAAATGCAAGGGTAACTCTCAGCCCCGTATAAACTTCAAGAAACCGAAGGCCAAGGTCTGCGTTAGAGACTTAAGGTGTCAGGCCAACCAACAACTTTGCATAATATCTGATGAAGAAGAGGGTGGTCCATTGACTTACAATGGACCGTAACCAATCAAATGAGGCCCATGCAGGGGATGTGACCCGCATCCAGTAAACCTTGTGGTTAAGCCTGCATAAAGGGATCAAGACGCGAGGCTAAACTCGTGTAAAGTAACTCAAGCGCAATGCTATGCCTGCATGGAGTGCAAAGTTATGATAGCAACTAACGATTCTAAGTTAGTGTGCAAGGTTAAGTCAGCACATGAAACTAGCCCAGTCGCGAGGCTATGTCAGCTTAAAACCGAGGGTAAGCCCCCAGCTATAAGGCTAAACTTGCATTCTGAACACGAAGCAAACATCGCATAACACCATCAAAGGCATAAATTTTGCGATTTTCTGGTTCTTTTCAATGGGGTCAATCCTATAAGAAAATCAGAATCTACACCAGTTTTATAAAACCAGAAACCAGAGAATCTATAGCAGGATGGGACATGTTACAATTCCTACTTCTCGTAGAACAAGCTTGGCAATTGTTCTCCGATCGTGTAAGAAGAAGAGCTGTGGTAGGAGTAGGGGTAATACTAATATCTCCCCACAAATATGTGATCCTCCGGAAGTACTCACTTACTGAACTATGCACAAACAACGCGACAGAATACTATGTGCTCATAATCGGCCTCCAAAAAAAAACCTCAATAGCTGGAGGTGAAATGTCTTGAGGCATACGGCGATTATAAACTCATCATCAATCAGATGACTGGAGAGTACGAGATTAACATGAAGTCCTTGTGCTCTATCATCAAGAGGCAATCAAAATGACCAACAAATTAGAAAAATTTCACATCGACCATGTGTCGCAACACAAGAATATGAACGAAGATGCCCTCACACCACTCGTCTCAACTTTGGCGCTGCCACCAGAATCAAGCAAGCGCGTCACTATCGGGAGTTGCAATCTTCGCTTTCGTAAAACAATATTGGAGGCAGACAAAGTACACCAAGTTGGATTAAGTTTTGAGCCCCTGAACTAGCACTCTTTATTCATAAATTATGCACCATATGACATACTTCCAAAATATTCGAAAGAAGCAGTCTCAGTAAAGAAGAAGGCAACTAAACTCTACTGAGATACAGTGCTATAAACTCTACACTGCAAATCACAGTATGGTACCTTCGCTGTCTCTCAAAAAGGAAAGCTCAAGAAAGACTTGCAGAGCCCACCAGGCAGGGCCAAATCTTCGGATTCGCATAAGAAAAATCAGCTACTTTTGTACATATGCTTTGGCATACACAAAGTATTCCCACACTCACCAATCCCAACAGCTAATCCAATTATATCAAGTACGTATCTCAAAAGCGTTCAACAAGAGAGTTAAAGGAAAGTCTTTTAAAGAAAGGGATCATGACCAATAAGACAAAAAAAAAAAACAAATTCGAACCCCAAATGGGAATGATCTTTTGTAATAGAAACTGTCTACTCAAACAGAACCTACCGTCTGATCAATCAAGACGGCGACAGAATGATGATGCCTATAACGGCTATATATAGCCACCTCCAAAATAAAAAAGAAAGAAAAGCGGAAGGGAAGACTAATAAGTTTACCGTCCAATGCTATCAAGGCAATGGGAAGAGGGAACGTTTGACATCTAAACCCAAACAAAACTCTTGACAACTCATCATACTGAGGGGAGTAGCATGGCTAGCCCAACGCAAACGACTATTGGTAAAGACATGTTAAATCCATTGATAGCTAGGGTTGGCTAAAAATTTCGTAAATCTGTCATGTTAAACTCTTACATCTGACAGCGAGACTCAAAACATCTCATCTTAAATAACCAAATCAGTCATGTTAGTCTCTTATTTCTGATAGCGAGACATAAAACATCTCATATCAAAATAACCAAATCTGTAATGTTAAGTTCTTACTTCTAACAGTAAGATTTGAATCATCACATACATTACAACAGATAAAGTTTCCGATGATCCTGATCCGATCATCTTGGCGTGTGCAATTAATCGCCTCCGCTAAATCCCAGGCATGTGCAATTAAGAGGCTCTGCCAAAATCTTATGGGTATGTTTAGCAGTATATCTCTTCCCATAGTCTTTCGACCCTAACCCAGTCATCTTGGTATGTTTAATAGTACACCTCTGTCAAAACCCTATGGGTACGTTTAATAGTACACATCTTTCCATGGTTTTTCGACCATAACCCGGTCATCTTGGT
>JAYEPQ010000003.1:11669977-11854977 GCA_036321105.1 Dracaena cambodiana
AGATCTTGGTTCTCCTCTCATCTCTGCAAAGTGCCAAGACTTGATCAAACAATTTATGTGGGTACGTAGTTTTAATAATGTTTGGTCGTAACCCGCACGAATTAAGCTACATACAATAGTTTTGTTAGCTAGAAATTATCTTTAGGCATGCATGGCTCCGTCAAAGTTGCCAGGCCGCTTGTATGATGTGTTTCTTTTGTTTTTTTTCTTATTAATTATCCTCTCTCTCTTTTTTTTTTCCCTAGGATTCTGTTGTTCTTTTGTGGGAGTTTCTAAAGCGGCACACCATTTTTCCTAGTGAGCCGGATAGTTATTAAGTGAGCTCAATAGGAAAAATGGTGTGCCCCTCTAGAAACTCCCCTCTTTTGTTCATTTTGCTGGCCTTATTCTAAAATTCATATTTTGATAATTAAGAACCTCTATTCTTAGTGAAAATCGTACAACAAACGTCCAAAATAATCCCTATTTCCTTTCTTTATAGAGTAACCAACCACCCCATGATCCCTCCATGGTGTCACCTATCATTGGAACCCAGCTATTGACACAACCTTGATGATATGCTCCTATGATCACCACTTGTGGTCACCAGTGCCGCCCGTTCGGTCCAACACCAACCATTGATCCACAAATATGGGAATTTCTAGATGGGCACAGCTTTTTTTCCTAGTGAGCCCACTTTTCCTAGTGAGCACACCCTCTCTTTTAAAAAGAGAGGGTTTTCCTAGTGAGCACACCAAAATTCCTAACCTACCCTCCTCTCTCTCTCCGATTTCTGCTGCTGCTTCTTCTTCTTCTTCATCTTCTTCTTATTCTTCTTCTTCTTCATCGTCTTCTTCGTCTTCTTCTTCTTCTTCTTCTTCATCGTCTTCTTCTTCTTATTCTTCTTCTTCATCGTTTTCTTCGTCGTCTTCTTCTTTTTCTTCTTCTTCACCGTCTTCTCTTCTTCTTCTTCATCTTCTTCTTCTCAATTTTACTCTCTTTCTATCTTTGAGAGAAAACGGAAATTTTTAGAAACTCCCCGACGGCATCGCCTCCCTCTTCTCCTCCCTCCCCCTCCCCCTCCCCCTCCCTAATCAGATCCATCTGGGACTGTTAGTCCGGATGGATTGGCCTGATTCAGACTAACCAGTCCGGATCAGGCCAATCCATCCGGACTAACAGTCCCGGATGGATGAAAGAAGGGGTGAAGAGGGAAAATTTTGACCAAGAATTTTAATAGTAAAATAGTAAATAAAGGGAAGATTTAAGTGGGCTCACTAGGAAAAAAGCTGTGCCCATCTAGAAATTCCCACAAATACCAACGATGATTATGACAGTCACCGAGTCGTACCACCACCACTGCTACCACAGATTTTGGCTACTATTGTTATCACCACCACCACCCACCACCGCCAGCCATCCATTGTCACCATTCACAACCATAGCAGTCAGTCAACTTTCCCCCCACCGATCTACCATGACCATTGATCCATCCCTGTTGCTCAGGGTTATCATATGTTTACTCCGAATGCAATGGAGGCCAAAGACAACGATATTCACGCGGGCGTGTACGCACATAGGGGTGAGCATATTTTTGAATTAAAAAAAAAACCACTCAATCGACCTGACCAAAACCGATCGGTTCGGTTAACTCGGTTATCGAGTTAGGTCGGTTATAAAACCGAACTTCAATTCGGCCTTCGGGTCGAGTTTCGGTGGCGTAATTGCCAACCGAAACCGATTGAAAAAACCGAACAGTAACTCTAAACAACCTGATAACCCGTAATTCAACTCGACCTGTAACCCGAATCCTTTAGTTAACCTAGAAAGCTCAATTTTTGTTTTTTTTAAACTCAAGTGGATTTCTGGATCACAGCCTAAAAAATAAAAAACCGACCAAAACCGAATCGAACTTTCGGTTCGAATTTCAATTATTTGTGAAGTTCAGTTGGTTCAGTTTTATTAGTTCAGTTCGGTTTCGGTTTCGGTTCCGGTTCGAATTTCAATTATTTGGCAAGTTTAGTCGGTTCAATTTTATTAGTTCGGTTCGGTTTTCTACCCAAAACCGAACCGACCGAATACTCACCCCTACATGCACACATAAACCATTCACAATTCAGTTATTGGAGATTGTTTCTGTTGGTTAGTTTATAAATTGGACACATGATTTATGCTACGGTTATTCATCCCATCAAAAAGCGAGGACATTTTGTTCTTCCTCCAAACCAAATTGCATGATATAATCATACAATCAACTATATCAACCTAAACATCACAAAGTCCATCAACATAAGAATGCAAGAGTCCTACTTGCTCTCCTTTTTTTTTTTTTTTTTTGTAGGCAAAATGTAACACATACTAATTGCAACAACAAGAAGCACCTACAAAATTTCAATGCCAATTGCAGGAGGGAACTTGCTTTAGAGACAAATGTTCAAATTCTGGTAAAAAAAACTTAAGCAACTAGTACTAAATATAACCAAAAATTACCATAATCCAAACATCTAAATTACTTAGTAACAAATTTCCAAAACAAAATTTAGAAACATAACTCTGAAGGAGTCTCAAACTGTCAAACAGTTGGGGTTCAAAAGATTAGCAACCGTCCAGTGGAAGATCTTTAATCTGCCTCATCAATGACCTTGGTTCCCAAACCTTTGAGCCCTTCAGGAGGTACCTCTGCAACTGTGACCAACGAGTATAGCTCTTCCTTGGCATCTTCCTCCTCGTTCCTCTTGCGGGCAATCCGAACACGCACCCGCCTCGGAACACTTCTGATCCCTCGGCTCCATATGTGCTTGTTGAGCTTCACGTCGACCCTAACATCAGTAGTCCCCATTGCCTTCTGAGCAAACTTCCGGATTTCCTTAATTGCCTTGGGTGCCATCTTCTTGAAGGTACTGCAAGAGAGATCAAGCAGGAATCAAGTGTAAAAATGAGCCGACAGAAAACACAGGGAACTAATAGATGTTTTTCCAATGACAGATACGTCCCAGATTCACTTAACTAATCAAAAACTAAAAGAGTTTTAAAATGATTCATTTCCTATAATAACCAGACAACAAATTTGACTAACAAAAAAAAGCCAGCATCATATGAAGCTCATGGATTGGAAAGGTGGCCGATGATCAGTTGACATGCCAACCTAACCCCACATCTTGAATACAATTCAATAGGCATTTGGGATAGAGATTGCAGCTTAGAAAACAATCAAGTCTGAAAGCATCAGTGCAAAATCAACCGTACCAGATAAAAACATACAAATTATTGACCTTCAAGAAGTTGTAAGAAACAACTGAAAAATGAGATCCTCTCACGGTCAATATTGTGCATTTATAAAATTTTGAAAACATATACTATTGGAGAATAGTTACAAATTCAAATAATTGACTTGGGACTTGCCATGTCCAATCTGCATGTGGCTGGAGCGTCCAAAAGCTTCCATCGAGGTTGAAACTAATCATATTATTGATGAAAACTAGTTTAAACTAGCTTTTAGATCCTATATATTCATATAAGATTCACATACCAATTTGTAAGAATCATATAAGATTCACATACCAATTTGTAAGAATCAACAACTAAGCCTTTTATCCCAAGTATTTAGGATAGAGTTCATGAACAACAAGAGAAATATCAAGTTGTAAGAAACAACTAAAAAATGGAGATCCTCGAGTTCAATATTTTACATTCATAAATTTCAGAAAATACTTAAAATTCAAATAAATAACTTGGGCTGAGCCATGTCCAGTCTGCAAGTGGCTGGAGTGTCCAAAAGCTTTCATCGAGGTAGAAACTAATCTTATTATAGATGAAAATGAACTTACACTAACTTAAAGATTTATATCTCATCACTAACCAGAAACTAAGCTTTCATATGAAGTTGTAAGAAACAACTGAAAAATAGAGGCCCTCTTAAGTTCAACTTTTTGAATTAGATAAATAACTTTGGATTAGCAACGTCCAATCTGCAAACAGCTGGAGTGTTCCTATGAGGTTGAAATAAATCCTAGTATAGAAGGAAAAAAAAAAACTATCTTAACTAGTTTTGAAACTGTACATGCACATACAAGATTCACATCTCATTACCAACCAGAAACTAGGTTCACATTAAGCTACTAAACGAGGTTTGGATTAGAACCATTCCTTGCATCACAACTACAACAAACAAACGTCACAACTAAGTTGAGTTTAATGTATAAAGGCATTCTACCATATAGGGAGGATGGTAATGGATGCGTCCGGATCAATTTTTGGTTCACATCCTATACAAAATTTTAAATTCAAAATGAAAATTACTTTTTTCTAATTCAAAATTTTCGTATATGATGGGCCGGAACTTGACCCGTGGAAGCGTCCATTATCATCCCTACTGCCATCCCATTGAAGGAGAACTGTGGGATCTTCAGCAAAAGAATAGTTTGCTTAATTGATTTCTTCTACCAGTAATCGTGTATGAAAATAGATGGAAGTACTGCAATGGACTCAAAAATTGAACGACAAAGCATTTCCAATATCAATCTGATAGCTGTCGGATGATTTACAAGAGACCAACGTGAATATCTCAATAAAAACAGAAAATAAGACTACTTCCTCTGAATATATTAAGATTGTATCAAGCAACTAATCAAACATCTATCGGATGAAAATTATGTTGATCCTCAGAATACTGCAAGCAATGGCAATCCTCCCACTAAAGCGCTGATCCATTTGAAACCAAATGAGGATTAATAATTAGTTTTATTTTATTTTATTTTTTTTTAAGAGAGACTAATAAGTAGTTAATACTCCAATTTATTCAATATTCCAAAACTTCATTGAAATTTGTAACGATGATATTCACTAATTTCTCCACTTCAATACTGATTAATTAAAATTCAAACAAATTGACTAAAGAATTAAGATCTAATCGATATGCGATCGATACATAACAAGATAAAGATTTAAACAAGATAAAGACTTAAACTTTTAACCCTAGGCGACTAGATCTATCGATTTTCAATGAAAAAAATTGGGGAAAATTTGTGAGAAGAAAAGGAGCAGAGAATGGTACCAGCCATGGAGGCGCTTGTGGAGATTGATGGTGTACTCTCTGGCCACCACCTCCTCCTTCCTCCCTTTGCTCCCCTTTTCCACCATTTTTGCAGCACTCGTTCGATCTCTAAACCCCTAATTTTCTAAGATTTGGCGGCTGCAGGAGAAAACCCCAGACCGCTGAAAGGGAGGGTTATATTAGGAGATGCTGCCTCTCGCTGAAGTACCAAAATACCCTCACTTACCTGTTCCTTTATACCTTAAGGTTTGGGGTAGTTTTGGGAAACTGACCAGTTAATTGGGTTTGGATCGTTAAATTATACCCGGGTTCGATATGGAGGTTCTAAAAGGGCACACCATTTTTTCCAGTGAGCCAAATTTTGACTTTATAACAGACAAACAAGATTGCTCCTAATTTTTCAGGACCAAGTTACATTCTACTTCAACGTCAGCTCTTCCTCTTCCTCCTGCACAAATAGCTTCAGAAATATTTTTTTTTTAAGCTTCAAATTCAATCCACCTGATTTGAAAGGAGGAGAGAAAGGAGATCTACAATGAGTTGGAGGGAGTTGGTCGGTTTTAGAAAGGAGGAGATGAATTTTTAGGGTAGTGAAGAGTTGGGTTTTAGGAAGTGGGTGAGAAAATGTAGGGAGGATATTTTGAATATTTTCTGTATGCTCATTAGAAAAAATTATTTCTTTTAAAAAGAAAGGGTGAGCTCACTAGGAAAAATGGTGTGCTCTTTAGAAACTCCTGTTTGATAGCTTATTGGTACTTGGAAGAGTGTGGATCATCGTGGATCCTAACCCGGAAATCCATTAGGTATTTATATAAAAGGACTTTTCCTTCTTGTGTTCATGAAAAATAACATATTTATGCTTCGGTAGATTCTAAATGTTCTTCATATTTTTCTTTGCGAGCCCCAATATCTTAGTGAGTCCCGTGCAAATTTAAAACATAGCCATTTTTTCTTAGTGAGGCCCATCCTTTTTTTGCAATTGCCCTCTATTTTCTCTCCTCCTCCTCCTATCACTCCCAAAACCCTAACTCTAGGGGTTTCTCCTCGCCGTCGTCGTCTGCCGTCCTCATCTATATCTCCTTTCCCAGCAGCAGCAACAGCGATGACAATGGTAGCAGCAACAGTGGTCGCGTTTTTGCCATGTTTCCAGATCCGATCCTAAACTTTGACCTAGGAGGGAGGGAGGGACAGAGAGATAGAGAGAGCTCCGAGGTATTAGGATTTGCGCCACGTCAGGGCGGTGATTGTGACGAGACAGTTTGCCGGCAATTTCTTAGTGATAGAGAGAGATGGGGCTCACTAAGAATTTGAGGTTCACTAAGAAAATCAGTTTGAGAATTTTTTTTGGTTCAAACAAAATTATACTAAACTTGTAATTATTTGTTCTTGAGGTGATGAGGCTCACTAAAAAAAATGGGGCGGATCTAGAATTTTCCTTCTACTTCTCCTATTTATTGTTGATGTCCCGTATATTTTGAAGTTTCTGACCCAATAAAGTTTAAATTCTTAAAATTTAAATACTCACACAGTACGTAAAAAGAGAGCGTATAACTCATTTATTATTATATACAAAATTATTTTGTCATTAATTAAAAAAAAGGATTGTTATTTTCATCAATTAAAAAAAATATGACAACTCATTTACTCTTTGAGCTATTCAGAATATTGTTATGTTTTTGTTAGATTGGTTGATTAATTCTGTTGTTGGCCAACTAATGCAGAACTTAGATATAAAATCCCTCTGGTTGATCGCCCAATCTTTTGATTGGTCTATCAATTTAGAGTGTGTTTGTTTGCATGGAAGTAAAATGGAAGTAGTGAAAGTAAACCTATTTCCACTACTTCAAGTGTTTGTTTGGTCAAGAATAAAGTTGGAAATTACTTCTTAATTGATGAGGTGGCGTCTATTTGGCACTTTACTTTCAAAACTTTCTTTCTCATATTTTGGGGTTGGAAGTGACTAGGAAGTAAAAGAAGAAGACAAAAAAAATATTTTTTTTTATTTGCATGTCATCATTGTCTTTCAAAAGTTATATCTTTATCTCTAATAAATAAATAAAACAATATAAACTATATTTATTTAATTAATTAAATAATATTTTTTCACTTCCAAACACACTTGCTTCTTTCAATACATTAGTAAACAAACACAAAAAGAAAATTCTTTTTCTGCTTCAATTTTAGAAGTTACTTCTCAATTTCTTCATTACTTCCACTACTTCTAACTTGCCAAACACACCCTTAGAGATTCAATATTCAGAAACCCTTTGATTGTTAGGCAAACACTGTGACCAATCTAGAACTTTGATTTTAGAAATCCTCTGATTGGCTACTAATCCTGTAATTGGACGAACTATCCAAATTATATATTTATGATTTATGTCTCATTGATCGACCAATCAAATGATTCTCTTTGATTAATCAACCAAGTCAGTGTTTTGGTCAACCAACACTATTCAAGAGGGGATGACTGTAACCTAGGTAAACACACAATTTCTTTAAATGCAGCCTTTCCATGACCAAATAGGCAAACCAATTAGTCCCATAGTTAATTTCAAAATGTGAATAGTAAAATAGAGATAAAGTAAAGATGAGCCACTAATAAACATTAGTAGATAAATTGTTAAAACTAACTTTTTAGACTTATACAGCGTTTCGTTACCACTTGCAACTCACTAAGTGTGTGGCTTGTAGTTACTTTTGCTATAACTGGAGCTTTTCCACTCTTTGACTTCAGTTGTAATTAGAAAATTTTATAAGTGCAACTGTAATTACTTTATGCTGTAATTGCGAACAAAATTGTGTACGACAACATACACTTCTTATTTATAAACAATATTTGTAATGTTAATAAATATAGTACTTCTCAAACTCCTAAAAATAATAAATTAAAATTTAAAAATTTTTACAACTCTAATTACTACTTGCATATTCCAATCTAAATATAGTAATACAAGTTGCAACTTTTATCAGTGTATTTTTACTTGCAGTAATAAAAATTGTAACTTATAACACTACTTGCGAGCATTCAAATAACCCTCAGTGGAAGTTTGTAGTCCAATCTATATATGAGTTGGTCTACAATATTAATTGTTATTAAATTTAATAGTTAAATTTAATACATCTTTCACCATCTAATTAACATGAGCTGTGTATCGGTCATAATTTCAAAAGGTGAATTGTGAAAAGAAAATAAAGTAATGGTAAGCCACTAGTAAATGTGTGATAAAAAAGTGCTAAACTAACTTTTACATTAAATGAAAATGAAAAGTTTGTAGTCTAACCTAACTTTTACACACACACACACACACACACACACACACATATATATATATATATATATATATATATATATATATATATATATATATATATATATATATATATACACACGCGCACACACACAACACTCTATATATATATATATATATATATATATACACATGCGCGCACACACACAACACGCACGGCACATACTCCATTCTCCTTCCTTCCCTATCATAGCCTCTTTTTTCAAGATACATATACATCTAAGTAATATGCACTCATAGTCTATTTTTCTTTTTACTAATATTTTTTTTCAAATTTTTCATTATGATCTCAATCCCTAGGGTTTACTTGTACCCAATTTCTAAGGTCTTAATTTTGATTTAGTCTCCACTAAGTCAATACAAAGCTGATAATTTTTGATAAATATAATATTTTATATCCACTTGATGGGTCATACAAACATATGAAATTTAATCTTAGAGGAACTAATAAGGTAGAATGTCAAAATAATTTAAACAACAATAATGGAACTATTGTTTTTCTGCAGCTCTTATAAGCTTCCTGTACTGACTGCTCATTTACAGTAAATCTTAAGATATATATATGTCAACTGATCATTGACCACCTTTCCAATCCATGAGCTTCATATATATAGAAAAAGAGTCGCTGACTCACTTAAAAAACCTGGGTTGTTGTCCATATTCACTATCTCTAATGATGTTTTTTTTTTGAAATAATTCTTTTTGATTATGATCCCGACCCTCTAGGGTTTGCTCATACTCAAAATTTCTGGATTTAAATTTTGATTTGCTATTCCATGAAATAGACAAAAAATTAATGATTTTTAGTTAATACAATATTTTGTATTCACTTGATAAAAGAACAAATGAACTTTAAAACTCATGAAATTTAGTTCTAAAATAGCTAAAGATGTAGAGATGAGGATCTAAAAAAGAATTAAAATAAATAAATAAATAGAGTCATTATTTTTTTACCGCTGACTCACGTAACTTACTTGAGATGTTGAAAAGTTAATAGAATTATTATTTTTTGCCGCTTAATATTTTGAGCGCATACGTGTCTGTGTGTGGGTGCATGCAGGTGTGCGTGGGTGTACATATTTGTTAACCTCCATATGTGTGCTGAATATCAAATTGAAGGAATGTTTGAAAGCTATTGTATGATCTTCTTAGCCACTCCACTACCAACCTTCTTCGAAATAGGGGAGTGTAAATATATTAGATCCTTACAATCTCCTTCCAACTCAAGGTTTGAATAAAAACAGCTTCTTAATTTGAACATTTTTTAAAGCTGAGAAAAAAAATCTTTAGGAATGAAATTACTGTTGGTACACCTGACTGCACATCGTATTCTATTCTATTATATTCTATTGTAACACCTGACTCCATATCCTATTCGACTCTCCTCTATGTAGCCTTCAAATGAAAGAGTAAAATATAGGTGATCAGAAAAATCTAGAGAAAAAAAAAAAAAAAAAAAAAAAATCCTAGAAGTCTAAGTAATTCTCTGGCCAATGTTGGGATGACTTTATCAATGATAATAAGTTTGACAATGCTACGATAGATAGATAGATAGTACGGAAAACAAAGAAACTTTTCATTCAAACTCTTTTTGAAAACTACATAATACATGAGGAAATCAAACAACCTCTAAGTTGTATCATAATGATAGTCGATTTCCCCTTCTTTTGTTTTGGCTTTTTTTTTTTTCCCCTTCTTATTTACTAGCAAAAAATATAAATACTAAACCAATTCTCAATCATATCCATCAAACAAATCCAAAATAAGCTAAACTTGATAGCAAATGCAAAATCTCAATAAATAGGAAATGCCTTGCAAAGTTTCAACAAATATAGATCACACTCACGATTACGGTAATTTTCAAACACACTGCAGGAAATTAAAATGGCAGGCAATTCAACAAACAGACCCTCAAGCCCACACCTACAAGACACTCGAACTGAATCTGATCCAAACATTCCATTAGACCTTGACATTGCTGTAGCTGAGGCTGCAGCCGGCTGCAGCAGTCCCTGCACTCGCCCGCAGGCTGTTGCGGCAGTTCCTCTTGACCGCCTTCACTGCTTTGTCGAGGCATTTCCTGCACCCTTCCGCGTTCGTCGTCAGAGAAGAGAAGCAAGATGCACGCCCGAACACGCTGGCCCCTCTGGTCCTCTCAGCTCTGCCATCGAAATTGCCATCCAGCGGGGTCTCCGTCCTCAGCTCAAAGAGGACCTCGTCCACGTTCCTAATGAATCCGCGACGGTCGATGCCAAAGAACGTCTGTTTGCCGCACTTGGAGAAGGGGACTTCTCCATCGTTATGAGAGTTGCCTCTCGCAGTTGTTGCCAGTGCTGCGACAACAAACAAGATAGTGACCATGACTTTCACCATCGAGTGGTTCTCCATCTCTCTCCCTTCGATCTCTTTGGCTTCTCACTGATATCTCGATCTTAATGTTGTATGTTTGAGTTATATGTGAGAGGTGAGAACCTGGTCCCCTATATATATATATATAGGTTTCATATCGAGCATGCATTAAGGTCCCTGATGTCATGCTCTTTGCTTCCTCTTGTTTCGTATGATTATTTATTTTTCTCTTGACTCATTAAACGATTCATAATAATATATACAAGTAGACTAATTCAACATGTACGAGATTATAAATTATAGGTTACAGAAAGCTTGGTGCGCTTCAGCTGCACGCGGTTCGCCTTTGCTCAGGTGCTCCGTCAAAGACAATCTGGTGATTTCTAACTCCATATTTTTATTAGGATTAAATTTTATGGAAAAATAATGTATTTATCGAGAAAACCGTTAATTTTATATTTATTTGATGGAATGCCATATCAAAACAAAAATCATAGAAATTGGATATGAGTGCTCTCTCGAGGGTTGAGATCAACTTTAACGGGGGAATTTTCTAGACCCCACGTTTGGCTTTGATATTGGAGAAAACTCAGTCTAGCAATTCAACTCTATTCGAAAAACCAACTTCTGTTTGGAGGGAGATCAACTTTGACGGAGCAAGACAACCTAGCTATGTATGCCACTTGGTGATCTGGATTGTAATCAAACATTAATATTAAGATGAAGTTAACGACAAATACTAGGTTAGCTTCCAGAAAGAGAACAACATCAAACATCCCTAAACGTCCAGTAAACTAATAACAGTAATTGGTCAACAAGTAATTCGACACAGCAAAACAACCAATGCATCCATTATTCTACACATCGACCGCTATTAACGATATATCCGGTTATTCTTCATTCTCTCTCAATTCATAGTTTTATGAGAGACAATCGGCAACTTTTGTTGTTCTTGAATTGCAATTGATAGCAATACTGTTTGTTCCAATTGTGATGTCGGTGTGCTAATTAAGTATAGAAAATACTTCTTGAGGTTCATGTCCTGCATCTTTTTTCAGCCATCTACTGAAACATTTAACAACCAGAAATAAACAAGTATTTGACTGTATTGGAACCTATAAGAAATACCCATTTACTTGTAGAAAGAGGAGCGAGTAAAAAAACCTGCACAGCTGATTAATTCCATCTGAAACTTTATATTTACAAAAAATTCTCAGTTATAGGAAGATCAAGACAGGTATCAGGATACAAAGAAAACCTCCTAACCATGCATATAACTTCATGAAGAAACGGATCCTGCATATTTGTGAAGGTTAAAATCCAAGTTCAGGCGGTTTCAGAGACATGATAAATACAATGAGCACCCTTGTGACAAAATGGTAACAACCTTTGCATGTAAATTGTTAAGTAATCTCACGCGGTTCAGTGTTCTTTTGCTACAAGGAATTACATACGAAAGAATCTCATGCAAACAAACAATACTCGCTTTTTGTGTATATATTTAGGATGTGCTCTCCGCTGGACATGTTGAGATATTGTACAGACTGATCACCTTCTATTGATGAAAAGATGAGACAGTAGAGTCCCCTTCTTTATAATATTCTGTATGTTTATTCTCATATCATTAACTTACTAAATGAATTTAGCTCGTAGCTAGAGCATGTCTTGTACTTCCCCTGATGGAAGGTAACCTATAGTATTTGTCGTTAACTTCATCTTAATATTAATGTTTGGTTACAATCCAGACCACCAAGTGGCATACGTAGCTAGGTTGTCTTGCTCCGTCAAAGTTGATCTCCCTCCAAACAGAAGTTGGTTTTTCGAGTAGATTTGAATTGCTAGACTGAGTTTTCTCCAATATCAAAGCCAAACGTGGGGTCTAGAAAATTCCCCCGTTAAAGTTGATCTCAACCCTCGAGAGAGCACTCATATCCAATTTCTATGATTTTTGTTTTGATATGGCATTCCATCAAATAAATATAAGATTAACGGTTTTCTCGATAAATACATTATTTTTCCATAAAATTTAATCCTAATAAAAATATGGAGTTAGAAATCACCAGATTGTCTTTGACGGAGCACCTGAGCAAAGGCGAACCGCGTGCAGCTGAAGCGCACCAAGCTTTCTGTAACCTATAATTTATAATCTCGTACATGTTGAATTAGTCTACTTGTATATATCTTATTATGAATCGTTTAATGAGTCAAGAGAAAAATAAATAATCATACGAAACAAGAGAAAGCAAAGAGCATGACATCGGGAACCTTAGTGCATGCTCGATATGAAACCTATATATATATATAGGGGGCCAGGTTCTCACCTCTCACATATAACTCAAACATACAACATTAAGATCGAGAGATCAGTGAGAAGCCAAAGAGATCGAAGGGAGAGAGATGGAGAACCATTCGATGGTGAAAGTCATGATCACTATCTTGTTTGTTGTCGCAGCACTGGCAACAACTGCGAGAGGCAACTCTCATAACGATGGAGAAGTCCCCTTCTTCAAGTGCGGCGAAGAGACGTACTTTGGCATCGACCGTCGTGGATTCATTAGGAACGTGGACGAGGTCCTCTTTGAGCTGAGGACGGAGACCCCGCTGGATGGCAATTTCGATGGCAGAGCTGAGAGGACCAGAGGGGCCAGCGTGTTCGGGCGTGCATCTTGCTTCTCTTCTCTGACGACGAACGCGGAAGGGTGCAGGAAATGCCTCGACAAAGCAGTGAAGGCGGTCAAGAGGAACTGCCGCAACAGCCTGCGGGCGAGTGCAGGGACTGCTGCAGCCGGCTGCAGCCTCAGCTACAGCAATGTCAAGGTCTAACGGAATGTTTGGATCAGATTCAGTTCGAGTGTCTTGTAGGTGTGGGCTTGAGGGTCTGTTTGTTGAATTGCCTGCCATTTTAATTTCCTGCAGTGTGTTTGAAAATTACCGTAATCGTGAGTGTGATCTATATTTGTTGAAATTTTGCGAGGCATTTCCTATTTATTGAGATTTTGCATTTGCTATCAAGTTTAGCTTATTTTGGATTTGTTTGATGGATATGATTGAGAATTGGTTTAGTATTTATATTTTTTGCTAGTAAATAAGAGGGGGAACATATCACCATTATAGCCTTAATTTATGAAATTTTTTTCCTTGAGCTAAATCACTTGCCAACATCTCCTTGGGTGGAGCAAAAGTAGAAGAGAAATCTAAGGGGATACATCTATTTCTTTAATTGGTTTTTTTTTTTTTTCGTGTTTTTAGGAGGCAAAGATATTAATTGATCTCAGTTATGCCTATAATCTATGGATGCTTGTTTTATGTTCTTACTGAAAAATTGATATTAGATTAGTTAGGAAATTTGAAAAGATTTAATGAGAAAAGAAGAGTAAGAGAGTGACAACAGGGAATTTTTTAAAGAAAAATATATAAAATAAAAATGAGTGCTGGGGAGAATTCTCTCTGGGTTTTGTTGGAAAGGAAGATGGCAATTTGGGCAAACTTAATCTCAAAGCATAATGACAAACTCATAATTTTGGGCAATTCTTCTTGAGCACACCACTTTGCTGAGGGGGCCCACTTTTCTCAGTTGGGAAGTAGTTTGGGTTTTTCACTGTTTGTGGATTAGTCATGAACAAATTTAACATCAATCGGAAACTTATCTCCGAACAGACAAAAAAAGCATAGTTATAAAAAGTAATGACAAATTTGTAATTTTTTACAACATTAAAAGGTGAGCTTACTAAGCAAAGTTGTGTGCTCAAATAGAATTTGCCTACGATATTTTTATAGTTTTTTAGTGGGTGCCTTTAGTAAATTAGTGGGAGTTGTGAGAGGCAATCTACCCAATGCCAATAAACTATCGAATTCGAGTATAAATTAACGATAAGGAATCTCTAAATGAGTTCGCTACTAATCTTGTAAGCACATCTTTCCTTATCGAGTATTATTCCTAAATGGTTTTCAAATTATTTAAGAATTAGCACTGAAATTGTTCAGAGACTAATTCTCGATTAGAGCAAAAGGCAAGATCAAATGAGAAATGACAAATTTATAATGTTTTACAACTTTAAGAGATGGGTGTCCTAAGACTAGTGGCATGCTCTTTTAGAAACTCCCTCAAGAATCCAAACTGATTAACTGATCAGTTTCCCAAAACTACCCTGAATCTCTAGTAATAGAGGAATAGCATAAATGAGGGTACTTTGGTACTTCAGCGAAAGGCAACATCTTCCATGTCCTTGGGAAATTCTAACTGCGCACCACTTTTCTCTTAGTTAGCACCCATTTCTCAGTGAGTCCCATATAATTTATAATTGAGTAGTTTTTTTTAGTAGGCACAATCCATTTTTCCAGTTTGCTCTTATCTTCTTTGACTATTTTTCTTAGTGAGCACCACACCCTAATTCTCCTCTTCCTCGATTCCACTCGTCATCTCCGAATCTTTGGCTTGAAACCTCTTTCAATTGCTGCAGAAAAGTCGCCATCATCGTCTCTCACAATTTTTTTTTGTTAAATTTCGTTGTGCGGGAGAACAAAGTTTATGAATGGGTTAGATAATGAGTTCTAGAGGGATGGTGCTTGCTAAGAAAAGAATCAAGCCCTTTTGGTAAAAAAAGAAAAAGAAAAAAGGCAAACTCCAAAATATTTGCAACTTAACTCATGGTGCCCACTAAGAGGTAAGGGGTGTGCATATGGAATCTCCCCATCTCCTTTTATGATCCTCTCTTCTCTAATTAAGGGTTTTCTTCAGCAGCCGCCCAAGATTAGAAATTTAGGGGTTTAGAGACCGAGCGAGTGCTGCAATAATGGTGGAAAAGGGGAGCAAAGGGAGGAAGGAGGAGGTAGTGACCAGGGAGTACACCGTCAATCTCCACAAGCGCCTCCATGGCTGGTACCATTTTCCGCTAATTTTTTCTCACAAAATTTCCCCTATTTTTTCCATTGAAAATCGATAGATCTAATCGCCTAGGGTTAAAAGTTTAAGTTTTTATTGTGTTATTTCGTTAGCATTTAAATTCTTTAGTCAAATTGTTTGAATTTTCATTTACCAGGATTGGGGTGGAGAAATTAGTGTTATAATGAAGTTCAACTCGCAAAAGTTTTAAAATCGAAATAACGCATAAATTGGAGTACTAACTACTTATTAATCTATTTTTTTTTAAAAACTAATTTTTAATGCTCGTTTGGTTGCAAATTGATTAGCGGTTCGGGAAGATGATTGCGTGGCTTGCAGTATTCCATGGATTAATTGATTTTCATACATTAGATATTTGATCAGTTGCTCGATACAATCTTTATGTATTCAGAGGAAATAGTCATATTTTCTGTTTTTATTGAGATATTTATGGTGAATTGCTTGTAAATCACAAGACCGCAGCTATCAGATTAATATAGGAAATATTTCATCAACCAATTTTTGAGTCCATTGCAGCACTCCTATCTACATTTGATTGTGCGAATCATAGACAATTATGAATTGAAAGAAAATGAATTAAGCAACTTGTTGGTTTACTGAAGATCCCACAGTTCTCCCTAAATGTAATTGTAGTGTGCCTTTGTATGTTAATCCTAATTTAATTGATATGTTTGTTTGTTTTAATTGTGTCTCAAGGAATGGTGGTAATAGGATTGTTCTGGTTTTAATCCAAAACTTGTTTAGTAGTTTAATGTTGTATGACAATAGTATTGCTTATGCTACCTTAGTTGCTGGTTGGTCATGAGATGTGAATCTCATATGTGCACTTAAGCTATGCTTCGAAGTTTCAGTTTTGAAGTGTTTTGGAGGGATGTGTTATAAAAACTTATCTGAGAGTTTTTAAACAAGTGTTTTGGAGTCTTCTTAGATAGGTGTTTTGAGTGTTATTTTAAAACACCCTAACTCGGGGTGTTTTGAAGCGTATCTAAATTACTTATCTAAAAATAGTCTCTCTTTTCTTTATTCCAACTCTCTCCCACATACTTTCCTTCTTTCTAATTGGGTATATTTGTCATTTACATGTTTACGAAATCTATAAAAACCCATAAGAAAACTAAACTCTCAAGTACAAGTTTGCACACCCAAAAATCCATAAACAGAACACTCGAAAACACATACTATCAAAACACTCCAAAACATTCACACTTTAAAAACACTCCAAAACGCTTTATTTTTGACATCCAAACATTGCGTTAGGGTCTCATAACTAGTATAAGCTTGTATTCTTATATACTAAGATTAAGTTCATATGATTCAATCATATGAACACTCAAGTAATTTGTAGATTGGATGTCATAGTGCAAAGATTTTTTTAATTAAGAGAAAAAGGATGGAAAGTCCAGATGAATCCTCCAGCCAATCTACGTTAAGCATATGGTAAGGTGTACATTTTCAACCTAATTAGGCCATAACTATATATAAGGCCAAAGTACAAAATACCAAAAAACAAAATATCGTAAATAGGTTAGTAACATATTACGAATCAGTAAAACTTGGACCAAACAAAAGTAAGACCAGCTGTTTCATGGTTACAAACACCATATGTGATTACAAAATAAAAGATTGAAACTAGTTAATCACCGCCATAACTCTGTCTCCATCTTGAACCTCCATGTGATCATCATCACGAACAGCAGTGAATGACCTCTCTTTGATCACCATCAGTCCATCAACTCCTTTGGGTCCTGTTTTGTCAACAAATTTTTCCCATTTCTTGTTAGAAATGTTATGTAACCAAATGGCTGATGAATGAATTTGCGGAAGTTAACAAAGATGTGGAATTTCTAGCTTTTTGTTGAAATATTCTTCTGGTTCATTCATTCCATATAGACCATGTCACTACCAAAACAGAAAAATTCCATTCTAATCTAGTAGCTTTGTTCGCATGAATATTCCTTCAATTAGTACATATATCCAAAAGATTCTCTCACAAAGGATCAATACGAAGATCATGTATGATGCTAGCCCAAATTGAAGATGCAAAATGATATTTAATAAATAAGTGATCCCTAATCTCCATTCCTGCTGGTAGAGAACACATACTAAATCCTAATTGTTTACTCCTTTATGAAGAGGTCTCTCTTTGGTATGTAATCAATCTAAAACAGCTAGCCAATAAAAAAATTAACCTTGAGAGGCACTGATAAAGTCCAAATATATCTCCATGGGACCAAATTAATCTTTTGAGAGGACTTTTCATAACAGTTTTTCATAACAGGAATTGACAGTAAACTTACCACTGGAAGTTAAAAGCCAAACTCTTCTATCCTGATCAGCAGAAATAACAATACGGGACAATTCATATAACAATTGATTCCATTGCCCCACTAATCCACCGGTCAAGTTCCTCATACATTTAACCAACCACCTCCGTTTATCATGATTATTGATCATCATATCCTCATATTTTGAATACTAATATTTTTGTGCAAAGCCAACCCAAATAAATCAGGATATCTTTCTTTCATACTAGAATTGCAACCCCACATATCATGCCAAAATGATATAGAATTATTAGATCCATTGATAACTTTGGAAGTGTCTAAAAAAATATCTAGAGATGAAAGAACTCTTTTCCAAAAAGATGTAGCCCAATAAATTTTTGCAGTTATATCTCTGCAAGGTCTGCCATTATAGTATTGAGAGTCAATTAAACCACACTAAGTCATACGAGGACTAAATAAATTTCAGTATCCATTTAGCTAGAAGAGCTTGATTCATATATTAAAGATTCAGTACACCTAAATCACCATATTTCTTTGGCATACAAACTTCTCTCCATTTGACTAAGCACGAAAACCCTTTACAATCTCTCATACCTTTTCACAAGAAATTCTTTCTACTCTTATCTAGTTTTTTTTACCCACATAGGCAACAAATAGAAAGACTTAGGTACAATGGTAAAGATGGTGAAAACAGAATTAACCAAAGTTAACCTGCCACCTCAAGATAAGCAAGGCCCCTTCTATCCTACCAATCTATTAGCAATTTTACTTATCAATGATTGCTAATTATCATGTTGTAACTTGGATGATCTGAGGGGCATATATAGATACGTAAGACCCTTTCTGACAATTGAGCATACTAGCTACATCATCATCATTATCATGGTTGCTCTGTTCTGCATCACAGTACAAAGATAATTATCTGAATTGTTAACTATTGCGGAACAATGAATGTTCTCTAAAATTTATAAATGCAAGACATTGAACTCAGGAGGATCTCTCTCTCTCTCTCTCTCTCTCGAACTCAGGAGGATCTCTCTCTCTCCCCCCACCCGCGAACAACTTCATATGAAAGCTTACCTTTCTGGTTAGTTATGAGATGTGAATCTTATATACTAACATAGGGCCTAACAGCTAGTTTAAGCTACTTTTCATCTATGACAAGATTAGCTTGACCTTAATAAAAGCTTTTTGGACACTCCAATCACTTGCTGATTGGATATGGCTACTCCTAAGTTAATTATTTGAAATTTTAACAATTGGAGAACAGTAAATATTTTCTGAAAATTTAGAATGCAAAATGTTAAACTCGAGGTTTCAGTTGTTTCTTACAACTTTTTGTACTTTTTCTTATACAACATGATCCGTTTCAATTTCGTATGAAAGCTTTTGGACACTGCAGCCATTTGCAGATTGGATTTGGGTAATCTCTAGTTAATGTTTGAATTGTTAACTATTGGTGAAAAGTAAATCTTTTTTAAATTTATTATAAATGCAGAATATTGAACTTTAGATGCTCTCTATTTTTCAGTTGTTTCAGACAACGTTGTACATTTTCAGGATGTGGGGTTAGGTCGACTTGTCAACTGTTCTTTGGCCGCCTTTCCAATCCATGAGCTTTGGTATCATGATGGCTTTTTTCCATAGTCTAATTTGTTTTCCAGTTATTATTGGGAATGAATCATTTTGAACTCTCCATTTGTTTGTTCCTAGTTAAGTGATTCTGGGATCTGTCTGCCATTGAAGAACATCTGTTAGCTCCCTGTTTTTTCTGTCAGCTCCTTTTCTTTTATTCTCGTGACAAATCAATCTGACATCTGCATTTCCTGCTGGACCTCTTTTGCAGCACCTTCAAGAAGATGGCACCCAAGGCAATTAAGGAAATCCGGAAGTTTGCTCAGAAGGCCATGGGAACTAAAGATGTGAGGGTCGATGTGAAGCTAAACAAGCACATCTGGAGCCGTGGGATCAGAAGCGTTCCAAGGCGGGTGCGTGTTAGGATTGCCCGCAAGAGGAACGAGGAGGAAGATGCCAAGGAAGAGCTATACTCGTTGGTCACAGTTGCAGAGGTACCTCCTGAAGGGCTTAAAGGATTGGGAACCAAGGTCATTGATGAGGCAGATTAAAAAGATTTCCCATGAACACTTGCGAATCTTTTGAACCCCACCTGTTTGAGACAATCTTTCATAGTTATATTTCAAAATTTCGGTTTTTGGGAAATTTATCACTAATTTATTTAGATGTTTTGATTGTGGTAATTCTTGGTTTATTCAGTAGTAATTGCTGGAGTTTTCTATTAGAGTTTAAACTCGTATATATACTCTGATACGGTTTTCCTCGTGCAATCTGCGTGAAAATTTTGTTGGCTGCCGTCATGTTAGTTGCCTTCTGCACAAATGCAAGTTAGGTGAATGAATGTGTTGATGCTCTTTGTGATGTTTAGATTGATTATACCATGCAATTTTATATGAAAGAAGAAGAAAATATCCTCGTTGCTTTTTGGTGGGAGCCCGTAGCATGAATTGTATCTCAATACAAGTGATAGAACCGAAACAATCTCTGTTAATGATTGGGAGACCTTCACATAGGCCATTACTGAATAGCTAGCAGCAACACAGCCTTTTTTTTGGTGTGAATGTTGCTGGTGGTGGATTAATCCTCCAACAACTTACATTTTGTTTTTGGCTTTATTGTACTTGGAGCTGACATATAACTTACTTCAGAGAGTGACGGACCAGGGGTCAGTAGGGGCAATGAGATAACTTGATGATTGCATTTTGTTTTTGGCTACAGAGTGACGGACCAGGGGTCAGTAGGGGGGGGGGCAATGAGATAACTTGATGATTGCTGCCGTTGTGAATGGTTTGCTGGTTGTGAATGGTTTGCTGGCGGTGATTGAATGGTTTGCTGGTTGTGAATGGTTTGCTGGCGGTGACTGAGGATGGTGACGGACGTCAATAGTTCACGGATTAAATTTTGACGGAAGCATTTACGGATTAAATTTTGATCCGTTTTATATAAAAAAAATTTTATTAGAAAATATGGATGTTAAAAATCTTGAACAATGCCAGCAAAATAAACAAAAGAACAACAGCAGAATCCCAGGGAAGAAGGGAAAAGAAGGGCAACGAAAAAAAAAAAAAAAAAAAAAAAAATTAGACCAAGGCCTGGAACTTTGAGGAGTCATGCATGCAATAAGATAATTCTATAAGCTAACCAAACTATTTAGGTATCATCGTGTAGGTTACAACCAAACATTATTAAATATTCCCACATAAATTCTTTGATCGAGTCTTCGCACTATGCCCATTAGAAGATAGGATAACCAAGATCTCTACACTGTATATGACGCAGTGGGAGTTGGTAATTAACCAAGGGACGAACGAGGTCCTACAAAGGACAAACTGCGCTCTTGCACGATGGAAACTTACAGGCAAAAGGGCTTCATATGGAGCCTCTATATGAGGGAAAGGCAAAGCTACTCTACCCCAACTCAAACGAGATGAAGATGAATTCAGTGGGCAAGATAATGCTGGTTGCTCTCTTGTTTGTCGCAGCAATGACAACTACCGCGAGTGGTGCTTCCTCAGCCAAGTGCGGCAAAGATAAGTATTCGGGTGCTATCGCCCGTCGGTTCACTAGGAACCTCGACCAAGTCCTGGCCGAGCTGAAGGCAGAGACTCCGGCTGATGGCAATTTCGAGCACGTAGCTGAGAGGAGGAAATCCGGGGCAAGAGTGCTTGGACGAGCATCTTGCTTCTCTTCGTTGACGACAAGTGTTGAAGGATGCACTTCGTGCCTCGACAAAGCTATCAAGGCCATCAAGAAAAACAGCAGGAACAGCATGCGGGCCAGTGCTGGGTCTGCTGCCGCTGGCTGCAGCATTCGCTACGATAATGTTCGGATCAAGGCATGATGGAATAAGGAATTAATAATCAATTCCATCAAACGTTAACGTAGCACCACATGAGGAGTGAATGCTACGCAATGATGATATTACCATGATATATATATAACGGAGACTTTCTCTACTTGTTTTAGTATTCATGAGACATGTGGACCATCCAGACTTAGCCTTACAAACACTAGTTTAGGTACAAGATATTGTATATCTTATTACACATTACATCTTCATCTTGCCTTGCATAGTATTACAAATTTATTTATTATAATATGACTTTAAGACCATTCTGTCATACCCTACGCATAAGTACTTTCAGTTACATATATGTTGTGCTTTTATTATTATGTAATTTATATTAATATTAATTTCTGTCACATGCGCAATTCTATTTATTGTCTTATTCGGCACGACTGGATTACCTCCACATGCTCAGGTATTAGGAAATTCGAAGAGGGCCAGTCAGCTGAGGGTTCATACTTTCAAGAGTAAGTAAATTCCAATGGATCGTTGAATACTTTCCCTTTGGATGGAATTATCTCTTGTTTGGAAATCGTTATATTCAGCCTCAATTCGTATTCTTATTGTTTAGCGAGTTGTTCTTCCATCATCGAACGTGACTCAACGTGTGTCTTGCTTAGACATGTACTTGGATATTGATGGAACATTCTGTTTTGACTCGACTTGTGCAATATGTTACCGTGATACTTACCTTGCATGATATCGGCTATTACTTGAAGTGACTTAATTCCTAATGAATTCATTAATAAAACAATGGGGTATGGCGACACTGAATAGTGGAATGAAATACGTGTTGTAGAAGTTAGGTTGCGCAATCACATTAGCCACATATTGTCTATGTCTACTTCATGATAAATTGCACTTAGCGGTGCGGCTGGCTCAAGAGAGACCAACATCCGTAGTCGTGATTACGAGTATGCACGTGATAAATTAGTACTTAACAATGCGGTTGGTTCAAGAGAGACCAGTATCTGTGATTGTGATTCTAGGTAAGCACGGGATAAATTAGCACTTAGCAGTGCGGCTGGTTCAAAGGAGACCAATATCTGTGGCTGTGATTCCGGATATGCACGGGTAAATTAGCACTTAGTGGTGTAGGTGGTTCAAGAGAGATCAACGTCTATGGGTGTGATTCCGGGTATGTACGGGATAATTAACACTTAGCAATGCGGCTTATTCAAGAGAGACCAGTGTCTGTGGCCATAGTACCGGGTATGCACGATACACTTTTAGAGCACATATATATGAACTATCTATCAATCAGTTTCATCAAATGTTAACTTAGCTCCACATGAAAAGTGAATGCTCCGCGAGGATGATATTACCATGATATATCTAACGAGGACTTTCTCTGCTTGTTTGAGTGTTTTTGAGACATGTGGACCATCCTAGGGCTTAGCCTTACAGACACTAGTTTATGTACAAGATATTATATATCTCGTTACACATTACATCTTTATCTTGCCTTGCATAGTATTATGAATTTATTTATTATAACATGCTTTTGAGACCATTCTGTCATACTCTACGTATAAGTACTTTCAGTTACATATGTGTTATACTTTTATTATTATGTAATTTATATTAATATTAATTTCTGTCACGTATGCGATTCTATTTCTTATCACATCTGACCCCTGAGTTACCTCCATATGCTCAGGTATTAGGAAATTCGAAGAGGCCCAGCTAGCTGAGCGTTTATACTTTCAAGAGTAAGTAAACCTCAACGGATCGTTGAATACTCTCCCTTTGAATGAAATTATCTCTTATTTGGAAATCGTTATGTTCAGCCTCGATTTGTATTATTATTGTTTAGCGAGTTGTTCTTCTTTGTTGTAAAATACTTGTTCGCAGCAGAAATTCCTCGCCTTCCTTCCATTAAAATAACTTGATTTACAACGAAAGTGAACAAAAGAAAAAGAGAACAAACGAGAGGATTTATATGTATATCGCTCTCTTTTACAGTGTAAACATGGGATCTGTGTGGCGACGGGATATATCAAGTAGCTCCTTTAGACGATCTGACGTCGAACTCTTCTCTTGAAGATGGCGGCCGACTTTTGGATCTTTTCTTCTCTGCTCTTCACGAATTCAAGACTCTATGCGTAACTTGAATTCTCCAAGATACTCGAAAAATCTGATTCTCCGAAAAAGATCCTCTAAGGCTTCCTCAAGAGGGTATTTATAGCTTTAGGATGATATGAGAGTTTCTATGTAAATAGAATTTATACTTATCAAGGATTCCAATCAAATATCTTAATTTTGATTTAAATCTCTTGATTTAGAGTTCTGATCGGACTTAATTTGGGTGTTTGGATAAGCCCAAATTATAATCTCAATCAATTTTGAGATTCTGGTTATTTGCTCACGCGGAGATAATCTCGCCAAAACGCGGAGCTAAAGAACTAGAACGCGGAGTTATCGAATAGCTCTATGTTTTACTCAAATGCGAGACTAAAATAGCCAGTACGCGGAGCTATAGAGTTAGCTCAGCATTCTGTTGTGGAAAATCCTATTTACCTAGAAATTTTCACTGCCAACATAACCCCCTCCAAAGTTTTCAAAATGACTTAGTACTTAGCAAATTTTGAAACACTTTGGATATTCAATCTAAAAACGCGGAGTTAAAATACCAAGTTTATCTCGCGTTTTGTTACCACGCGAAGCTAAATAGCTCGCTTTTCAGTGAGTAACTGCTCATTAATTACTCCGAACCTTGCGCCAAATACCAAGAGGCGGGTTTTCGCTTTTAAATAGAGTCTCTAGATCTTCTTCATCACTTCATTCGAAGAACCCAAGAATCTGGAGCTCAGGCGACCGGGCGACTCATGTGAACGAGCGGTCTTTGACCGGACTTCGTTCGATTTTCCATAGATTTTCATCACTAGGATGTCATCTAAGAAGAGTACGGCATCGCGCGCCTCCTCACCATCGGCGGCCGGCTCTAGCAGCGGCGGCAGCGGCCGAAGGAGCGGAACATCGGCGAACCAGTTCATGCCGCGCCTATTAGAGGTAAAAATCTCAAGTTTTTGGACTTTTTAGAACAATTTTGGAATGTTTTGACTCGGTTTTAACCGACCAATCACTTTTTTTTAACCGGCGAGACCGCCGTCTTCCGACTGTAAGGCTTGGAGAAGAAGGACGGTCCTCTGGCTTTCTTCTACGCGAAGCTATCGCGTCATCCTCGAGTTTGAAACGCGGGGCTATTTTGACTAGCAGTCGCGTTTCAACGCGAGGCTATTTTGACTAGCAGTCACGTTTCAACGCGATGCTATTAATTTTAGCTTCGCGAGTGAAACATGAGGCTATCTCCTTAGCTGCGCGCGGAGTTATTTTTAGCTCCGCGTTTTTATACTTTAGAAGGTCTTCGAGTTTTGTTAAACTTTTTCTAACTCTTGATTTTTCTTTTGCAGTGGAGTATTTGGACCAGATCCTTTCTGAAGAGGAGTGCATGTGGCTCTATCAATCTGGTGACTTGTTGCTATTTCTACCCAGCATGGAGCGTAGCTATCCCCTGATATATCTTCAAAGGCCAGCCATGCTCCGATCTTCATCAGCAAAAGTAACTCTAAGGAAGTCAGAAGCATATGCTTTACAGCATAGTTGCAGGTTTCAAGCTCTGGTTTCAAAAGGTAAACTTTTGAAGGAGTTACAAGAACTCAGCGGCACTTCATTAAGTTTTCTTGAGGACTATTTCTGTTAGATGACAATCTCTGTCGCTTTCCAAAGTAATAGAGATGATCATCTAAGGCCTTGTAACATGTCGAATTCAACTTGTGCATCTTCATTAGGATTTTTGTAGCAGTATCTTTATATGATCCACTAAGAAATTTTAAACAGATCATAGTTAACATTTACAGAGGAGATCTTTTGCATGTGAACCAGGGAATTGAGCAGGAAAAGAATTCATCAGCGATTGACCCAGCAATTCGCATTAAATGGCGATGACTTGCGCCAGCAAGCTCAACACTTCGTGGAGGAGACTCGTCATCGTGTTATTGATGAGTCGACGAATATGTTAAAGATTTTGGGAGAGCTATAACTCCCTCTACTTTTGTAACCTTTTGCTTTATGAATAAAGATAACTCTTTTGACTCTTTTATCTGTTGGCTTCAAGAATTTTGCTTGCTTAACAAATAGATGGTTCATAGTTTCGGTAAAACAATCCAAGACTCATTTGCGTAACTTAGACTGTTAGTACCTGAAATGATCGGATAAGAATCATTTAACTTAGACAGAGGTGCCTAATTGCACATGCCTTAGTTTGATGGAGGCAGTTCAAGGCTCTGATGCGTAACTTGAATTGCACATACCAAAATAATCGAGTGATGTTTATCAGATTTCGGCAAAAGCGCTTAATTGCACATGCCAAGTCGAAGCCTCATAGAAACACGTAGCTAAAATATCAAGTTATCTTCACATTTTGCATAGCTGCGCGGAACTAATAGCTTCGCGTTTCGCATCACCACGCGAAGCTAATAGCTTCGTGTTTTAGAGAGCAACTGATCAGTTAGTCGCTTCGATTCTTGGCCGAATACCAAGAGGCGGGTTTTTTCATTTAAATGGAGTCTCTTCTTTTTCTTCCTTACTTCATTCGAAGGATTTTCAAGAAATTAGAGCTCCAGAACTCCGGCGATCCAGGCGACTCAGGCGACCGAGCGATTTTCGACCCGATTTCCGTCGATTTCCTTCTAGATTTCGCAAGCAATGGCACCCAAGACCCGTGCTTCTTCACGAGCAGCCTCGCCGTCGGTGACTGGCTCAAGCAGCAGCGGCAGCGGCCGTAGAAGTGGCCACAACAGCAAGCCAGTCCACGCCTCGCCTATCGGCGGTAAGATTCTTCACTTCTTGGACTTTTAAAACTTTTTTTTAGGAGTGATTTGGCTCGGTTTTAACCGGCCAATCATCTCTTTTACCGGCGAGATTGCCGTACTCCAGTCAAATGGCTTGTAGAAGAAGGAAAAGATCTCTGGTCTTCCTCCACGCGAAATTATCGCGTTATCTTCGCGTTTTTAAATTTGAAGTTATTTTTGCTAACTATAGCGTTTTGACGCGAGGTTACAATTTTAGCTTCGCATTTGTAAATGCGAAGTTATCATCCTTAGCTTCGCATTTGTAAACGCGAAGTTATTACACTTAACTTCGCGTGGAGTTACCTCTAGCTCCGCGTTTTCATACTCAGAATTGTAGAAACTTTTCTAACTCTTAATTTTTCTTTTGCAGTTGGCTATTCAGTGGACCCAATCTCCCAAGGGCATCACTTCGGCTTCGTTGGTGGTGCAGACTCAGCAACTCAGTTCCGTTTCACCACTAATATTCCCGCCTTCAAGCCAGATCTCAGGGAGCGCCGGGAGAAACTGATAAGATACAGCCCTGCGACTGCGAGGGAGATTATCACTGACGCTCCTTTTGAGGCAATGAACCGAGAGATACTGGAAAAGCCTGCATTCCTCTTCAGAGATGCGTTGGATCACTCTGATGAGATTCTCTTTGAATAAGAGAGCAAGTGGCTATATCAGGCCGGGGATCTGCTCATGTTTTTGCCTGACATGGAGCGTAGCTACCCCTTGGTGTATCTCCAGTGGCTTTCTTCCCACCGCGAGTTAGAATTTGAACTAACTCGTGAGTATGATAGTGTTGCGACCGGTAAGTTCGGCGCGAATGGGGCTTTTCAAGACGGTCTCCCTAGATGTATTACGGGGCTCTTCCCAGGCAGAGTCACCAAAGAGCACCCTGTTGATGAAGTCTCGATTCGTGCTAAGACTTTCCTTAGCGAATTCTTGGCCAAGGGTGGACAGTACCCCGCCAAAAACTTTAGAATGCCCGGATGGGTCCACTCCTCGGGTAATATGTGGTGGTTCAGACTTGTCAAACACATACTGGACACCCATGAGCAGACTCTAAAGGAAATTGGCTTGTACAAAGCTATTATAAACGTCCAGTTTGGTTTGCCTCAAAGTTCGTACCACTTGTTCAGCCTGCTGGAGATGTATAACCCCGAAACTGACACCTTCTTTACATCGGTGGGTGAGCTGGGATTCGCTCTCCATGAGATGTTCGAAGTGTCGGGGTTATCAATGGGTGAAGTCCCTTATGAGGAATATATCCCCACTGCTGAAGAATTAAAGATGCTAAAAGCGGGGGATGAGCACATCTACTAGACCTACTGGGAAATGATGTGCCACTATTATATTTGCGCCGACCTGGCTGGAGTAAGGAACTAGGGAATTGGCCATAAGAAGTGGACAGACTATCTCTTCATCAATCTGAAAGAGAGTCTCCCTATAGTTCGTGGACGCCCTTCCGTTAGTATCGAAGAAATGAAGGAGCGTATCTCCAACTTAGAAGCCACAACATATACGACCAAATCAAATGAAGGAGGATTTAATCCTGACACGGTCTTTCAGAGCTTCCATTATCAAGCCCAGTTCCCTATTTCTGAGAAGGGTCTTTTTGCTGGCTTTTTAATGTTGTGGCTGAAGAGGTGTGTCGTCCCTTCGCTGCCTAAGGAAGCTATCGCCAAGAACGTCGTCTATCCAGCGTTCTATTGGCCTATGGACGACTATTCAGGTTATTACCAGCAATGGTTGCCAACCTCCAAAGCGGGCTCTGGACCCTCTGCAACAGTTTTATGCTAGCAGAAGGAATAACAAAAACAAAGCTGGAAAGGGAAAAGCGGCCAAAGAAACTGCCACGGTGAAGACACCGCACCGAAGGGTAGAGATACCCTATACATATTTAATGGCGTAGCTAGTCATGCACTGTCCGTCGCTGATGAATGCTGCGGATTACTGCCCAATTGACAAGCCGTTCTTCGTAGAGAAGTACGAGCGCTCTGTCTGGAAGAGTAATTACATGTTTCAAATCTGCAGGATACTCCGTCATCATCAAAACTATGAGATCTTCCGCTGCTTCCGAAACTTCTCTGGGGGAGAGTATGGATCTAAGTTTAAAAATATTTTGGGAGTAAACAAGTTTACTAACTTATCTTCAGGGGCCTTCTGGTGGTTGTTGAATATTCGCCCTGGACACTTGGTATACAAGCAAGACACCATGTACTACATAGAGCTGTATATCCCGAGCAGATTTGCTCGTCAATTTGGATATACGCAGCTTTATATAGGAAATCCAAATAAAGAGTTGGCGTACGAAGGGAATCTATACGCAGGGGCACCGGGCTGGTTCCATTTTGTTGCTAGAGGAACCGGAGCAGAATTTATGCTACCTCTGAAATCGTCAGAGCTAAGTACGTACTAAGCTTCTGCACCTGGTTCAGTGTTGCCAATGCCGATGTGCCCAACTTCTCTATCAACCGTAACTGCTGCAAGGAGATAGAGGCCTTCTACTCTAGCCGCAAAGGGGCCAAAAGAGTGAGGGTAAAAGGAATTGATGAATTCCTCGGTGCGGTGGCCGATCCATCAGACTTGGGCAACTCTAAAGGGGATGACGATAATGTTTGTCGCAAAAGTTCCTTCGCTTCCTTCCATTGAATACATCTTAGATTACAATAGAAGTGAACAAGATATAAAAAGAACAAACGAGAGGATTTTATACTTCAATCTCTCTCTTTTACAATAGTTTCGTGGGATCTGTGGCGATGGGATCTATAGTAGTTCCTTTGGACGATCGGTACGTTGAAATCTTCTCTTTTAAAGATATCGGCCGAATATAGACGATCTTCTCTGGTTTTGATTGGTTTGTTCAAGGCTCTCTCGCGTAACTCGAACTTCTCAAGAACTCCAGAAAGAAGATGGTGGTTTTATCTGATCTTCACGAACTCAAGACTCTGTGCGTAACTTGAATTCTCCAAGATTTCAGAAGATGATCAGCAAAGGCTTCAAGGCTCTCTCGCGTACTTGAATTGCCAAAGGATCGATAGAAGACTTCCGATGCCAAAAAGAAGACCCCCTAGGGTTTCACCAGGAAGGTATTTATAGCCCCAGGTTAATGCAAGAGTTTCTATCTAAATAGAACTCGCATTCATCAAGGATTCCAATCAAATATCTTAGTTTTGATGGAATTCTGATTAGACTTGATTCGGGTATTTGGATAAGTCCAAAATCATAATCTCAATCAATTTGAGATTCTGGTTATCTGCTTACGCGGAGCTTTAATCGCATCCAAAACGCGACGCTAAATAACCAAAACGCGGAGCTAACGCGGAGCTATTGATCATCTCCGCGTTTTACTCAAATGCGAGGCTAATACAAGCCAGACTGCGGAATCAACGCGGAGCTATTAAACATCTCCGCATTTTATTCAAACGTAGGGTTAATGTAACCAAACGCGGGGCTATTGAATTAGCTCCGCGTTCTGTTGTGGAAAATCCTTTTAACTTAGAAATTTTCACTGCCAACAGAACCCCCTCCAAAGTTTTCAAAATGACTTAGACTTCAGCAGATTTTGAAATACTTTGGATCTTCAAACTGAAAACGCGGAGTTAGAATACCAAGTCTATCTCGCGTTATCTGCTCACTTACGCGGAGCTAATCAGCTTCACTTCGTCTTCAGTGAAATGAGTAATTATGTCATTAATTACCCCGAGTTTCCACGCCGAATACCAAGCGACGGAAATTCTGTTTAAATAGAGCTCCCGGCTCATCTTCTTCTTCATCTCATCCGAAGAATTTCTGAGAACTCGAGTGACTCACGAATGATCTTCAACTGATCTTCGTTCAATTCTTCATAGGATGTCTCTCCAGAGGAGTTTGGCGTTTCGCAAGTTGGCCGGCGTTGATGGCAGCAGTCGTGAAGGTAGACGCAACAGCGAACCAGTCTATGCAGCGTCTTCCGAAGGTAAAAACCTCATCTCTTGTTTTCTAAGAACCATTCTGAGATATTTTGGCTTGGTTTATTCTGGACGATTGCTTATCTTGTCGGCGAGATCGCCGTTTTATTGTGTCGTCCCTGCGCTTGAAACGCGGGGCTTTACTAGTAGTCTCAATGAATCCGCGAGGCTATCTTTGATTAGCAGTCGCGATGAATTGCGAGGCTATCTTTGATTAGCAGTCGCGATGAATTGCGAGGCTATCCTTGATTAGCAGTCGCGATAAATTGCGAGGCTATCCTTGATTAGCAGTCGCTATAAATTGCGAGGCTATCCTTGATTAGCAGTCGCTATGAATCTGAAAGAGAAGGAAAGAGCAGAAAGAAATCTCGTCCCCCTATACGCGAAGTTATCGCATCATCCTCTGCGTTTAAAGCGCGAGGCTATTTCTTCAACTGTGCGCGGAGTTAGCTTAGCTCCGCGTTTTCACTCTTTTGGAAACTCTGTTCCTTTTGCAGTAAGTCCAGTCCTTCCTGAAGAGGAATGTATGCGAGTTCATCGATCTTCATCAGCAAGAGTAACTCTAAGGAAGTCGGAAGCATATGCTTTACAACATAGTTGCAGGTTTCAAGCTCTGACTCCGAGAGATAAATCCCTGAAGGGGCTGTAAATAAGGAACTGCAGCACTTGCAGTGCAGAATTGCAGCACTTGCAGTTTAAAATTGCGCTTCAGTGCAGCACTTTCCTTTCCTCTCGTGCTTTATTTCGGATGACAGATCCTAGTTGACATTTGCAGAGGAGATCTTTTGCATGTGAACCAGGGAACTGAGCTTCAACACCCCGTAGAGAAATCTTGAATTTCTTTTGCATGTGAACCAGGGAACTGAGCTTCAACACCCCGTAGAGAAATCTTGAATTTCTTTTGCATGTGAACCAGGGAACTGAGCTTCAACACCCCGTAGAGAAATCTTACTGTTTGGTTATTGATCATGTAAAAGCTTTTGGGAGAGCTATAACTCCCTCTTTGTAATCTCTTGCTTCATGAATAAAGATAAATTATTTTCCTCTCTATCTGTTGGCTTCAATAAACTTGTTTGCACAACAAACAGATGGTCAATAATTCTGGTAAAATAATCTAAGGCTCTTCTGCGTGACTTAGATTGATAATACCCAAACGATCGGATAAGGATCATTTTTAACTTAGATGGAAGCGCTCAATTGCACTCGTCAAAAATCCAAGTCTTTCCATGAAAATGCGAAGCTAAGGCATAGGCTATCCTCGCGTTTTGTAAAGTTGCGCGTAGTTAAACAACTTCGCATTTCCATAATCGCGCGAGGCTAATAGCTTCGCGTGTTGGAGAGTAACTGACCAGTCACTTTCTCCGAAATTCGCGCCGAATTCCAAGAGGTGGTTCCTTTCATTTAAAAGAAATCTCTATTTCTTATCCTTCTCACTCTATTTGAGAATTTTCCAGAAACTTAGAGATTCAGGCGATCAGAGTTCAGACTATCCGGTCTTCTTCCGACCGAGTTTCTCCAGATTTTCAGTCGATTTTCCTCAGCAATGGCACCCAAAACTCGTGCTACTTCTCGAGCGGCTCCATCTTCGGCGACTGGCGCAAGCAGTGGTGGCGGCAGCCAAGGCAGCGACGCGCCAGCCCACATTTCGCCTATCGGGGGTAAGGATTTCTCCATCAAGACTTTTTAGAATATTTCTAGAGTGATTTGGCTTAAATTTAACTGATCAATCAACTCTTTTACCGGCGAGATCGCCGTACTCCTGCCGTAAGGCTTGGAGAAGGAGAAAAGTCTCTGACTTTCTTCTTACGCGAAGTTATCGCGTCATCCTCGCGTTTAAAGCGCGAGGCTATTTTAAGTAGCAGTCGCGCTGAAACGCGAGGCTATTTTAAGTAGCAGTCGCGTTGAAAATGCGAGGCTATTTTAAGTAGCAGTCGCGCTGAAAACGCGAGGCTATTTTGACTTCTGCGCGGTCTAATTTTTAGTTTCGCGCGGCGCTATTCTTAGCTTCGCGCGTTCTAATCTTTAGCTTCGCGCGTTCATACTTAGAGAAATTTTCTGCCCTAGAAAAACTTCTCTTACTCTGGTGTTTCTTTGTGCAGTAGGGTATTCGATGGAATCTCTTCCCCACAAGAGTTACTTCGGCTTTGCTGGGGGTTCTGATCCCTCAGGCCAATTCCGTTTCACTACCATCCTGCCCTCGTACAAGCCAGATCCGAAGGATCGCAGGGAGAAGTTGATCAAATATCACCCCACCATTGCGAGGGAGATCATAACTGATGCGGCTTTTGAAGATGTGAACAGAAAGGCGATGGAGAAACCCGCCTTTCTCTTTGGAGACCAGATGGACCACTCAGATGAGATCCTTTTTGAAGAGGAGCATGTTTGGTTATATAACTCAGGCGAAATGTTGATATTTCTGCCTAGAATGGATCGTAGCTATCCTCTGGTTTATCTTCAGAGACTGGCGATACCTCGGGAATTAAAGTGGGGATTGACTCAAGAGCAAGATGGCGTCCCAACATGCAAGTTTGGTGCAAAAGGGGTTTATCAAGACGGTTCCCCCAGATGCATTACTGGCTTGCTTCCAGGCCGATTTGGCAAGGAGCTTCCTATAGGAGAAGTCCCATCTCGTGCCCGAACTTTCTTAAGTGAGTTCCTGGCGAAGGATGGTCAGTACCCGGCTAGCGACTTCAGGATGCTTGGCTGGGTTCATTCTTCTAACAATATGTGGTGGGCACGCCTTGTTCAGTACATGTTGGATTCCCACGAGCCCATTTTAAAGGATATTGGTTTGTATAAAGCCATCAGGAATATCCAATTCGGGTTTCCCCAGAGTGCTTATCGCTTTTACTGCCTCTTGGAGATGTATAACCCTGAAACCTGTACTTTCTTTACTCCAGTGGGTGAGCTAGGATTCGCTCTCCACGAGATGTTTGAGGTTTCTGGGCTCTCGATGGGCGAAATCCCTTACGAGGAGTATATCCCTACCACCGATGAGTTGAACATGCTATTGGCGAGGGATGAGCGCATCTATGTCACGTACTGGGAGATGATGTGCCATTATCATATCTGCGCTGACCAGACAGGTGCACGTAATCACGGTATTGGCCACAAGAAGTGGGCCGAATACCTTTTTGCCAACCTAAATTCTAAGGATAACTCGGCCACTATCCATGGTCATTCTCCTGTCCCCATTTCAGAGATCGACCAACGTGTAGCCAGGGGCCATTACCGTTTGTTCTATACTACGGAATCCAATGAGAATGGATACGGTCCCGATACTTCATTCAAGAGCTATCACTATCAAGCCCAGTTTCCGATCTCCAACAGAGGTCTCATTGCCGGGTTTCTGATGCTGTGGCTCAAAAGATGCGTCGTGCCGTCATTGCCCAAAGAAGCAATTGCAATGACCGTGGTATATCCAGCAGTTCTTCTAGCATATGGCCGACCCCTTGGACTCCTTCCCGCCATGGTATGCAATTTGCAATATGGACTGAGGGTGCTCTGTCGTGATTTCCTCCCTACTATTAAAGTCAAGGGGAAAGGAAAGGGCAAGTCGAAGGAGACTGCCCAGCTGAAAACTCCAAACCCTAGGGTGGAGATGCCCTACACCTATTTGATGGCGTGGCTTGTCTTGCACTGTCCCTCCTTAATGAGTGCACCGGAGCATCGTTCGGGCGAAAAGTGCTTCCTTGTAGAACTGTATGAACGTTCTTCATGGAAACAGAATTATATGTCCCAGATTCGGAAGACTCTTCGTAGCTTTCAGAATTACGAGATCTTCCGGTGTTTTCCTGACTTTCCCGGCGGAGGATATGGGACGAGGCTGAAGGATGCCGTGGGAGCAGATAAGTTCACTACTTTATCTGCAGGAGCGTTCTGGTGGCTTCTCAACATCCGTCCCGGACACTTGGTGTATCGTCAAGATCTCAGGTGTCAGATCGAGCCATATACTCCGAGTCGCTTTGCTCGCCAGTTTGGATATTCTCAACTCTATGTGGACAATCCAAATAAAGATCTTGCTTACGAGGGGAATTTATACGAAGGCGCTCGTGGCTGGTTCCATTTTGCAGCTGGCGGGACCGAGGCTGAATTCTCCTTGCCCCAGAAGGTGCCAGAATTGGCCATGACCCTCAGCTCCTGCAATTGGTTCAATATTGCGAATGCTGACGTGCCCGGCTTCTCTCTCAATCGCAGTTGTTGCAAAGAGATTGAAGCCCTCTATATTAGCCGCCAGGGTGCTTCTAGGGTAAGGATAAAAGGAATGGAAGAATTCCTTGGTGCTGCAGCTGAGCCTTCGGATGTCAGCGAATCAGACGATGATGCCGGTGATGATGACGACAATACTGGTGCTGGTGGAGTTCCTCAGCCTGTTGTCAGTCGTTTCCTGAGTCCAACTCTCAAACGCCGCGGCACTTTAAAGAAAAGGCCGGGTAAGAAGCAAAAACTGGTACAGGAAACTTTGATAGCCCCCCAAGAAGTGGCTATCAAACTTGCTTCCGACTTGTTGGCTTCAGCTGTACCCCCAGCGTTGGCAAGGGAGGATGAACCTGCCAAAGCTCCAAGTGTTGCTGAGATTTCAGCTCCTTCGGCCGTAGAGCCTGTGGCAGAACCTGGGGCGCAACTAACGGGTAGCGAGACGGGTACACTGCTGGAAACGACAATGGCTCCTCCTTCAAGTCCGACAACTGGACTTGTATCGCCTGGTATGGCCCTTAGCATTTTATCTTTTGCCCGTTATTATTTTAACGCAACACTGCTTTTCTGGTCTTTCGAAATGCAGGTGATCAACTTCTCTCGCCAATGCACTCGACTACCCAAGTAGAGTCTAACGATAGAATGGACCATTCCGGCTCTGTTGGTGGTGTAGGTAGCTCTGCTGGTGAGTTTGCGGCTGATTATTCCACACCAGCTCCTGCCTCTGTTTCCTCTTCAATTCCCCCAATTGACGAACTGGGAAGTGACGAGAGAACTGAGATTATTATCGCAGCTGCTGCTAATGAGACTACGCCTTCCCCTAGCATGCCATCTCCAACGCCAGTCTGTTCCACTGAGACATTTCCCACAGTCGTGGGCGTGCCTTCTCAGTCAGCGATTTTAACGTCGTCCGTTGTCGTGGCTGCTGAGATACCTGCAACTCTTCCAACTTCAAGCCTTCCAGCAGGGGAGGAGAATAATTTGAAATTCTTGTTCGAAGATGCTTCTCCCACTGGAGGAGCTTCAGGCGAAGTGATCCCATCTTCTCTTCCTATTGGTGGGGGTACCCAAGTGATCTGTACTGACGGTACTTCGTCTGGGGTCTCCAGCTCTTCCAGATCTGCACTGGCTCTACTGGTCCCCCATATTATGAATTTAATGCAGGGACGGGCTTCTTCTTCTCCAATTCCAGCAACTACTGCTCCCTTGCCTACGACACCTTTCTTGGCATTACCTGCTTTGCCTACTGACACTGCAAATCCTCTTGAAGAACTTTTCAGCTGCACTGTCGAGGATTTTATGCATTTGTTGAGAAGATGTGTCGAGATGGTTCTTGCCGGTCACGATTTCTTCAACTTCGCACGTCCACTGTTATTCCACTATCTAGGGAATGTTGAAGAATTCGGTGGACAAGATCGAGCAGCTCCATACCGGGCCCGCCTTGCAGCCTTAGAAGAGCAGGTGACTACGCTACACACACTCCGTCAGGCGGATGTGGAGGCGATCACTGTGATAGAGCTGGCGCGGCTTCGGGCAGAATCCTTATCTCGAAGAAATATTTTAAGGCAGCAGGAGGAGAGATGGTCTCAGGAGCTGACAGAGCTCCAGGCCAGTCGGGAATCCGTTCTTGGCGACCTGCAGAGGGTAAACTTTGGAATTGAGGAAAGTCAGGCGGCCATCTCTAAAGCCCAGGAGACGATTGCCAGAGCTCGGGCCACCTTGATAGAAAATGAACTCCGATTAGGAGAATCTGTCAAGAAGCAAGAGATGTTGCTTGTCCAACAGGAGCAGATTCAGCAGGAAGAGATGGCCAGGAATCGTGCCATAGAAGAATCTCGTCAGCAACAACTTACAATAAGTGATGATGAGTTGCGTAGGCAAGCTCAGCAAACCGTGGAGGCTTCTCATCGTAGAAATTTGGACGAGACAATAAACCAACTGAGACTCCTGGGAGGCCAATAGTTTCATCTTTCTTTATGCTTTTATCTTCCTTGTAATAAGAACTTCGTAAATAGGATAGAGATAACCTCAATTTTTTTTTTTGTATATTCATCTTTTTAATAAAGATGATTCTTTTGACTCTTTTAATTGCCGGCTTCAAAACAGATTTGCTTGCCCAACAAATAACCTGTCGTCAAAACGATTTATCTTGGTATCGTTTATGCTCAATTTCTTGAGCCGAAATAACAATTAAAGTTTAATATGAGATTTTTAGCAAACCCCCAGCTATTAACGGATTTGATTAACCTTTACCAACTACCGTTTGAGTTGGGCTAGCCATGTTATTCCCCTCAACATGGTGAGTTGTCGAGGAGTACGTTTGGGCTTAAATGCCAAACTTTTCCTCTTCCCTTTACTTTTACCGGTATTGGGCGATTCATACTTTTACCCCAGTATAATGGGTTGGCGAGAAACTCATTCTCTTCCCATTGCCTAGTTGGCGTTGGGCAATTCATACTTTTACCCCAGTATGATGGGTTGGCGAGAAACTAGTTCTCTTCCCATTGCCTAGTTGGCGTTGGGCAATTCATACTTTTACCCCAGCATGATGGGTTGGCGAGAAACTAGTTCTCTTCCCATTGCCTAGTTGGCGTTGGGCAATTCATACCTTTACCCCAGCATGATGGGTTGGCGAGAAACTTGTTCTCTTCCCATTGCCTAGTCGGCGTTGGGCAATTCATACTTTTACCCCAGCATGATGGGTGGGCGAGAAATTTGTTCTCTTCCCATTACCTAGTCGGCGTTGGGCAATTCATACTTTTACCCCAGCATGATGGGTTGGCGAGAAACTAGTTCTCTTCCCATTGCCTAGTTGGCGTTGGGCAATTCATACTTTTACCCCAGCATGATGGGTTGGCGAGAAACTAGTTCTCTTCCCATTGCCTAGTTGGCGTTGGGCAATTCATACTTTTACCCCAGCATGATGGGTTGGCGAGAAACTAGTTCTCCTCCCATTGCCTAGTTGGCGTTGGGCAATTCATACCTTTACCCCAGCATGATGGGTTGGCGAGAAACTTGTTCTCCTCCCATTGCCTAGTTGGCGTTGGGCAATTCATATTTTTACCCCAGCATGATGGGTTGGTGAGAAACTTGTTCTCTTCCCATTGCCTAGTCGGCGTTGGGCAATTCATACTTTTACCCCAGCATGATGGGTTGGCGAGAAACTAGTTCTCTTCCCATTACCTAGTCGGTATTGGGCAATTCATACTTTTACCCCAGCATGATGGGTTGGCGAGAAACTAGTTCTCTTCCCATTGCCTAGTCGGCGTTGGGCAATTCATACTTTTACCCCAGCATGATGGGTTAGCGAGAAACTAGTTCTCTTCCCATTGCCTAGTTGGCGTTGGGCAATTCATACTTTTACCCCAGCATGATGGGTTGGCGAGAAACTAGTTCTCTTCCAATTGCCTAGTTGGCGTTGGGCAATTCATACTTTTACCCCAGCATGATGGGTTGGCGAGAAACTTGTTCTCTTCCCATTGCCTAGTTGGCGTTGGGCAATTCATACTTTTACCCCAGCACGATGGGTTGGCGAGAAACTAGTTCTCTTCCCATTGCCTAGTCGGCGTTGGACAATTCATACTTTTACCCCAGCATGATGGGTTGGCGAGAAACTAGTTCTCTTCCCATTGCCTAGTTGGCGTTGGGCAATTCATACTTTTACCCCAGTATGATGGGTTGGCGAGAAACTAGTTCTCTTCCCATTGCCTAGTTGGCGTTGGGCAATTCATACTTTTACCCCAGTATGATGGGTTGGCGAGAAACCAGTTCTCTTCCCATTGCCTAGTTGGCGTTGGGCAATTCATACTTTTTAGGTCAGAGGCGCTTAATTACACATGCCTAAAAGAAAGATTGGGGGGCTGTTCAAACTTGAGAACTGAGCACGCCAGGTTTGGATCAGAGGCGGCAAACTGCGTATGCCCAAGAAAAAACTGATGGTGGTTCAAACTTGAGAACCAAACTGGAGGCGGTTCAAGGCTCTCTCGCGTAACTTGAACTGGGCACTCCAAGCACACCAGGTTTAGGTCAGAGGCGCCAAACTGCGCATGCCTAGGAAAAGACTGGAGGTGGTTCAAATTTGAGAACCAAACACACCAGGGTTTAGGTCAGAGGTGCCAAACTGCGCATGCCTAAGAAAAGACTGGAGGTGGTTCAAACTTGAGAACCAAACACACCAAGATTTAGGTCAGAGGCGCCAAACTGCGCATGCCTAGGAAAAGACTGGAGGTGGTTCAAACTTGAGAACCAAATGCACCAGGGTTTAGGTCAGAGGCGCCAAACTGCGCATGCCTAAGAAAAGACTGGAGGTGGTTCAAACTTGAGAACCAAACACACTAGGGTTTAGGTCAGAGGCGCCAAACTGCGCATGCCTAAAAAGAACTCGTATCTCCAGGGATACTAAGAATAGTATTTCTTCAGAAATTTGCCATTGATCGGCATCATCATCCTGTCGCCATCTTGATTCATTAAGCGATAGGCTCCACTGGAGTATACTGTCTCCACAATAAACGGTCCTTCCCACTTGGGTTCAAATTTACCCTTAGTCTTGTGGGTTAGCACCATTGGCCTTTTAACAGCCAGAACCAAGTCTCCTTGCTTAAAGGTCCTTGGTTTAACGTTCTTATTGAACGTTCGAGATATTCGGGCTTGATACAACTCAATTTGCTGTTGAGCCCTGAGACGTTTTTCATCTAATGCCTCTAGTTCTTGCAATCTTTGCTGATGGCGCTCTTCTGTCGTCATCTTTGTGGCTAAAGCCACTCTCAAGGATGGTATCTAGATTTCAAGAGGCAAGACAGCCTCACTCCCGTAAACCAAAGAGAACGGGGTAGATTTAGTCGGGGTGCGAATGGTGGTGCGATAAGCCCACAGGCATTCTCCTAACTTTTCATCCCAATCTCGTTTATTAGAAGAGACGAACTTTCGAAGGAGTTTGATAATCGTCTTGTTAAAAGCTTCAGCTAACCCATTAGCCGCGGGGTTATATGGCGTTGAAGCAATATCTTTGATTCTGAACTTGTTGCAGAATCTGAAGAATCCCTGACTAATGAATTGCGGACTATTATCATGAATGATCCGTCGAGGGACGCCAAATCGGTAAATGACATGATGCTTGATAAACTTGATCACATATGTCGTTTTCACCTCTTTCATGGGCACGGTTTCGGCCCATTTTGAAAAATAATCGGTTATTGCAAGAATAAACCGATGTCCTCTGGATGACGGGGGAGTTATGGGCCCCACAATATCCATTCCCTAGGCTTCAAATGGCTAGCTTGCGACGGTATTGTGCAAGTATTCTTGGGGTTGATGAATAAAATTGGCATGTATTTGGCATGCATGACATCGTTTAGCGTATGCCATTGCTTCCGTAACCATGCTCGGCCAGTAGTACCCTAGCCTTCTTATACGGTCTCCAAGTTTGGGACCGGGCTGATGAGCTCCACATATTCCATCATGTGTTTCTTTCAGCACTTGTTCTGCTTCTGCTTTCGATATGCAGCGTAGCAATAGACCACCTCTTGACTTTCTATACAAAGTCTGAAGTTTCTGGTCGTAATGAAATCTTTGGGCCTTCCTCTTTATTGAGGTGGCTTCCTTAGGATCTTCTGGTAATATCCCATGCAAGGCATAATCCACAAGCGGAAATTGCCAATCACGGGGTTCTAACTTTAAGCCAATCTGGCATACCTCTTCGGCTTGAAATACCGCGTCTGGGTGGAGGAGTTCTCTACTACCAATGTGATGCTTTTAGCTTCACCTGGCGGGATTGCCAGCGTTGCGGCTAATGCGGCAAGAGCATCTGCATAAATGTTCTCGTTTCGAGATACGTGATATATGTAGAATTGTTCAAAATATCCTGCTAGCTCAATAGCTAGCTGATGATAGGGGATAAGGGCTTCATGTCTGACTTCACTCACCTGTCATCTGATTGACAATGAGCTTAGAATCTCCATATGCCTCTAGATGATTCACCCCCAGTTGCAGAGCTATTTTTAAGCCGATAATAAGCGCATTGTACTCCGCTACATTATTAGTGCACGGTTCTGTTAATGAGTAACCGTTAGGCAATATATGTTTATGTGGGGATATTAGCACAACCCCCACTCTAGCAACAAATCGTCTTGCGGCACCATCAAAGAACATTTGCCAAGGCTGTTCTTTGGTAACTGTGTTGACTTCTGATATCTGCTTTAATTTGGACCAAATTGGATGGTCTGCAAGGAAATCAGCGATTGCCTGTCCCTTCATGGCCTTTTGAGGGATGTATGTTATAGGGCGATAGTAAGAGCGCCCATTTTGCCAATCGGCCATTTAAGGATCCCAGTTTGGTCATTAGAATCTTCAAGGGGTTAACCCGTGATATAACATGAATTGTTTGCCCTGAAAGGTAGTGTCGCATTTTCTGAACAGCAAACACTAGGGCTAAACATTCCTTTTCAATTGGGGTATATCGCTGTTCGGCCCCAATCATTGTTCTACTTAAATAGTAGAGGGCATGTTCATGGCCGTGCTCATTATATTGAGCAAGTAATGCTCCTAAAGCATTATCCATGGCCCTTACATATATAAGGAAGGGCTGTTCAGGGGCTGGTGCCATTAGTACAGGAGGCTTAGTAAGGTACTCCTTGAGGTCATCAAATGCCTGCTGACATGCCTCATCCCATATGAAGGACACTCCCTTCTTCATAAGTTTAGAGAATGGTTGGCATCGTCCAGATAAGTTGGATATGAAGCGTCGAATATAAGCGAGCTTTCCTTGTAATCCCCTTAATTCCTTAAGATTGCGGGGAGGCGGCATTTCGCTAATCGCTTTTACCTTTTCCGGGTCGAGGAAAATTCATTTTGAAGTTATTACGAACCCTAGAAACTTCCCGCTAGATACCCCCATGAACGACTTGGTAGGATTCATCTTCAAGTGATGTTTCCGCATATGATCGAAGACCACTCTTAAATCGTGAAGATGATCTTCTTTGTCTTTACTTTTAACTGCTAAGTCATCCACATAGCACTCCACTGTTCTGCGTAGGTATTCTTTGAATATGGCGCTCATTGCGCGTTGGTAAGTGGCACCTGCATTCTTTAATCCGAATGGCATCACCGTATAACAGTATACCCCCTGTGGCGTTCTGAAAGCTGTATGCTTTTCATCATCCGGGTGCATCTTGATTTGGTTATAACCTGAGAAGCCATCCATAAAGGACATCCTCTCATAACCACAAGTATTATCGATCATCACGTCGGTGATGGGGAGTGGAAATTCATCCTTGGGACATGCAGCGTTCAGGTCTCGAAAGTCAATGCATATCCGGATTTTGCCATTCTTTTTGCGAACTGGCACTATGTTTGCCACCCAGTCTGGGTGTTGTTCTTCACGAATGAACCCGGATTGTATAAGCTTGTTGACCTCAGCAACTATTGCCTCCATCAATTCCGGTCGAAAACGCCTCTGTTGCTGTTTAACAGGTTTGACATCTTCTTTTATATTTAACCGGTGTGTGGCAATTTGAGGGTCAAGCCCAGGCATATCTTCATAACTCCATGCGAACACATCTATATACTCTTTGATAAGGGATATAAGTTCCTCTTTTTCTAAAGGAGTTAGTGTGTCGCTTATGAAAATGGGTTTCGGATTTTCTTCTGTTCCCATGTTAACCTGTATTAATTTGTTTTCTGTGAGCGGGTCACGCTGTTCAAAGCGGACATCCCAGAGAGTATCCATATGCCTAGCCCAAGCATCATCTTGAATGTCAATTAGTTCCTCGTCGCTTTCTGGCGCGACTGAAACCATATTGATTGTCAAAGATTGAAACCAAGCACCAGTGCTTATACCTGAATCATGATCTGGTGAAGATGTTTCTTCTTTATCCGAAGAACTCTCTTCATCCTTGGATGGCGATGAGGGTGGAGTAGACATATAGCCCAACCCCCTGTGGGTCTTCTGATAATAATCAGGGCTCTTTTCTCTGTTGAGAGGGTCCAGGAGCCCACTGAAGCTACTGGAGTCCAGTTCTGGTCCATTAGTGTGACGATCAGCCCTGATTTGGTATTCGGGTTGATTTGCGCGGAGCTAAGAGATAGCTCCGCGTTTTGCGCCGCGGGGCTGAAAAATAGCCTTGCGTTTTGGAACGCTAGCCTCGCGTTTTACGCTGGCTTGACGTTTCTTCAGAAGTTTAGCTTCTGGAATAATAGCCCCGTGTGAAGGGAAATTCTTGTACGCTGGCTTACTCTTGCGATTAATGCAAGTCATAACTTCGCGTTTAATGCGATTTTTGTGATTAACGCAAATTTGCCAATCATCTTCGCGTTTTACGCAAAGGTAAAGAAGCTTGCGATTATCGCAATTTTCACCGTCTTTGCGATTAATGCTAAGATCAGCCTTGGCCTCGCGTGGCGAATCACCATCACACGCTGGCTCTAAGGGAAGTTTATCCTCGCGTTTTACGCGAGCGTCAGAAATCTTGCATTTATCGCAAGTTGTACTGGCTTTGCATTTCTCGCTAAGCCCAATAGTAACCTCGCATGGAAAATCACATGCTGGTTTTAAGGAGATTATATCCTCGCGATTAATCGCGAGTGTCAAAAAATCTTGCGTAACTCGCAAGTTGTACTGGCTTTGCATTTCTCGCTAAGTCCAGTATTAGCCTCGCATGGAAAATCACATGCTGGCTTTTAAGGAGATTATATCCTCGCGATTATTCGCGAGTGTCAAAAATCTTGCGTAACTCGCAAGTTGTACTGGCCTTGCATTTATCGCTGAGTCCAGTATTAGCCTCGCGTTGAGAATCACACGCTGGCTGAAAGGAGATTATATCCTTGCGATTAATCGCGAGTGTCAAAAATCTTGCGTAATTCGCAAATGCTACTGGCTTCGCGTTTATCGCTAGGCTCAGTAGTAGCCTCGCGTGGAGAATCACACGCTGGCTGAAAGGAGATTATATCCTCGCAATTAATCGCGAGTGTCAAAAATCTTGCGTAATTCGCAAATGCTACTGGCTTCGCGTTTATCGCTAGGCTCAGTAGTAGCCTCGCATGGAAAATCACATGCTGGCTTTAAAGAATTTTTATACTCGCGTAACTCGCGAGTGTTGGGTATTCTGCGACTAGCGCAACCCTTACTGGCTTCGCGTCTCTCGCTAGGCTCAGTAATAGCCTCGCGTGGAATATCACACGCTGGCTTTGAAGGATTTTTATACTTGCGTAACTCGCGAGTGTCAGGAATCTTGCGTAACTCGCCAGTATTACCAGCCTCGCGTGGAAAATCACACGCTGGCTTTTCCTTACTTTTAAGGCAAGTTGTATCTTCGCGTTTAACGCGGTAGAGATTGGTCTCGCGGGTAGCGCGAGCCAGTTTGCGAGGGACCATAGCCTCGCGTCCTCTAGAGTTAGCTCCGCGTCCAAGGCGGGCTTTGAGGGCTCTACGCCTCGCTCTCCGGTTCCTGTTCCGGAGTTGGGTCCTGGTCAGTCCAGTCCCTAGATCTTCTTCGGCAATCGGAAGCTCATCCTCAGCTAGGATTTCTTGTGTGAACTCCGGCTCTATAGCCGCAGTCTCCAAGGGTCCCCGTCTCTCGGTGGATACCTTTCTATCCGTCACTCGGGCACTGGAGTACATGCGACGATAGTGCCGCGTCTCATCCAAGTTACCTGATCCGGAGGAGAGGAACTCCTCGTACTTCTGCTGGTCGATTTCAACGACCAGCGTGTCTACTTCGGATCCGATCAAGTCAACGTCCGATTGCGCCACAATCTCTTCATCAGTGAAAGAGACGGCTCCCACTGTGGTCGCCAGTTTGTTCGTCGCAAAAGTTCCTTCGCTTCTTTCCATTGAATACATCTTAGATTACAATAGAAGTGAACAAGATATAAAAAGAACAAACGAGAGGATTTTATACTTCAATCTCTCTCTTTTACAATAGTTTCGTGGGATCTGTGGCGATAGGATCTATAGTAGTTCCTTTGGACGATCGGTACGTTGAAATCTTCTCTTTTAAAGATATCGGCCGAATATAGACGATCTTCTCTGGTTTTGATTGATTTGTTCAAGGCTTTCTCGCGTAACTCGAACTTCTCAAGAACTCCAGAAAGAAGATGGTGGTTTTCTCTGATCTTCACGAACTCAAGGCTCTGTGCGTAACTTGAATTCTCCAAGATTTTAGAAGATGATCAACAAAGGCTTCAAGGCTCTCTCGCGTACTTGAATTGCCAAAGGATCGATAGAAGACTTCCGATGCCAAAAAGAAGACCCCCTAGGGTTTCACCAGGAAGGTATTTATAGCCCCAGGTTAATGCAAGAGTTTCTATCTAAATAGAACTCGCATTCATCAAGGATTCCAATCAAATATCTTAGTTTTGATGGAATTCTGATTAGACTTGATTCGGGTATTTAGATAAGCCCAAAATCATAATCTCAATCAATTTGAGATTCTGGTTATCTGCTTACGCGGAGCTTTAATCGCATCCAAAACGCGACGCTAAATAACCAAAACACGGAGCTAACGCGGAGCTATTGATCATCTCCGCGTTTTACTCAAACGCGAGGCTAATACAAGCCAGACTGCGGAATCAACGCGGAGCTATTAAACATCTCCGCGTTTTATTCAAACGTAGGGTTAATGTAACCAAACGCGGGGCTATTGAATTAGCTCCGCGTTCTGTTGTGGAAAATCCTTTTAACTTAGAAATTTTCACTGCCAACAGATAATGGTAATGATGATGACGGCGATGATGGTGGTGCCCCTCACGACTTGGTTCCCCGCTCCCGGAGTCCAGCCACTCAATACCGTGAATCTATAAGAGGCGAACCGGCGAAAAAGAAGTAGAAATTAGCCCCGGGGACCCTCTTAGTCTCTCAAGAGGCGGCGGTCAAGTTTGCTTCAAACTTGTTGGCCTCATCTCTGCCTCCGGCGCCGGCAGAGGAGAGTGGACCTGATGAAGCTCCAGGTGCTTTTGAGGTCCCGACTCCCCCAACCGCAAAATTTGTCGAACACTCCGCGACGCAACCTCTGGGTAGCGAAACTGGTGCGCTTCTGGAAACAGCGGCGGCTCCTCCTTCAAATCCGACCACTGGACTTGTATCTCCTGCTATAGTTTTTATATTCTATCTTTTTTTCATTATTATATGTAACACTCTTTGTTTGCTTTTTGAAATGCAGGTAGTCAACTCCACTCTCTGATGCATTCGACTATCAGGGGGAGTCTGAGGAACTGGTGGATTACTCTGGCACAACTGGGTCTGTGGGTAGACTGGGTAGTTCTGCGAATGAGTTTGACGCAGACTACTTCACGCCGGCCCCATACTCGGTTCCTCCATCGACTCCTCCTATTGATAAACTAGGAAGTGATGATAGGACATAGGTCGTCGTTGCGGCCATAGAAAGAGAGGCTACCCCATCCCCAAGTCTGCCGTCTCCAACACCAACAGTCTGCTTCGAAGAGACCCTTCCAGTTGTTGCTGGTATGCCCTCTGTTTCTCAGCCAGCAATATTAACGCCTTCTACCATTATGGCTGTCGAGACACCTGCGACTTCTCCAGCTCCAAGTTTTCTGCCAGCAGGAGATGAAGAAAATCTGAAGTTCTTATTCGAAGCCACTTCTGCCATAGGAGGAGCTTCGGGTGAAAACACTCTATCGCCTACTCTTGCTGGTGGTGAGGAAGATGAGCAATGTTTACGGAAAAAGAAATGATTTGTACCAGTGATACTTCTCCTCAGGTTTCCAATTCTGCCAAGTCCATATTGGCTTTACTGGCCCCGCATGTCATGAATCTGGTATAGGGACGGTTTCTTCTTCCTCGACTCCAACGGATACCACTCCTCCCCCAATGACATCTTCCTTAGCGCTTCCTGCGTTAAACACAAACACTGTGAACCCTCTTGAAGAATTCTTCAACCACAGTGTAAATGACTTTTTGCAGCTACTAAGGAGATGTATCGGAATGATCCTGGACGGAAGAGATTTCTTTAATCTTGGACGTCCAATGTTGTCCAGTTATCTGGATAATATTGAAAGGATTGGGGGACGTGACCGAGCAGCTCCCTACCGGGTCCGCCTTGAAGCTTTGGAAGATCACTGAGATCGAGTCGGCGATGCTATGGGCAGAGTTGGTGGCTCGTCAAGAGGAACTGAGGTGCCAAGAGGAAGTCTGGTCTCGGGAGTTGGCAGAACTACGAGCCAGTCATGAATCAATCTTCAGGAGGTTAGAGATAGTGGACTTCTAGATTGAGGGGAGTCAGGCCGCCATCCTTAGAGCCAGAGAGACTATCGTTAAGGCTCGAGCTATTCTAGAAGCCAGCGAATATCGGTTAGAAGAATCCGTTAAGAAACGGGAAGAGCTGATCCTTCAATAAGGACAGCTCGAACAAGAAGGCATAATAAGGAGCCGCACTATTGAAGAATCTCGTCAGCAGTTGGCCCAGCAACTGGCGGACGATGAATAAGTTGAAGCTTCTAGGAGATCCATATTTTTTTTTCATTCTATTCTTTTATTCTTTTGTAATAAGAACTTGTAATAGAAGAGAGAATTTTACTGTTCCTTTGAATTCTTTTGTAACTTCATTCTTTTTGATAGATGAATAAAGGAAATCTTTTGATTTTCTTATCTGTTGGCTAGAAAATCTATTTGCATAACAAATAACTTGTCATCAAAATAGTTCATTTGTTTAGGTAAAACAGTCCAAGACTCATCTGCGTAACTTAGACTACTAATACCGAGGTGATCGGGTCAGAATCACTAGATTTCGGCAGAGGTGCCTAATTGCACATGCCTAGAGTTTGATTGGAGGCGATTTAAGGCTCTCATGCGTAACTTGAACTGCACATACCAAGATTTCGGCAGAGGCGCCTAATTGCACATGCCTTAGAGTTTAATCAAGAAGTTCAAGTGCTCATTTGCGTAACTTGAACAAGTGGAGGTGGTTCAACCCTCTCATGCGTAACTTGAACTGTACATACCAAGATGATCGGGTCAGGATCACCAGATTTCGACAGAGGCGCCCAATTGCGCATGGCTAGAGTTTGATTGGAGGCGGTTCAAGGCTCTTATGCATAACTTGAACTGCACATACTAAAATGATCGGGTCAGGATCACCAGATTTCGGAAGAGGCGCCTAATTGCACATGCCTAGTCCAAGTGCTCATGTGCGTAACTTGAATTGGTAGATGGTTATACTCCTAGGGATCTGAACTAGATGTGACAGTTACTCTGTCATCATTCTGGTTTATTTTAGACATAGTATTTCTTTAGAAATTTGCCGTTGATCGGCATCATCATCCTATCGCCATTCTGATTCATTAAGCGATAGGCTCCACTAGAGTATACCGTCTCTACAATAAACGCTCCTTCCCACTTGGGTTCAAATTTACCCTTAGTCTTATGAGTTAGAATCATTGGCCTTTTAATAGTCGGACCAAGTCTCCTTATTTAAACGTCCTTAATTTAACGTTCTTATTGAACATTTTCGAGATTCAGGCTTGATACAACTCAATTTGTTGTGAGTCCTGAGACACTTTTCATCTAACGCCTCTAGTTCTTGTAATCTTTGTTGATGACGTTCTTCTATCGTCATCTTTGTGGATAAGACCACTCTTAACGATGGTATCTGAATTTCAAGAGGCAAGACGACCTCACTTCCATAAACCAAGGAGAACGGGGTAGTTTTTGTTGGGGTGCGAATGGTGGTGCGATAAGCCCACAAACACTCTCCCAGCTTTTCATCCCAGTCTCGTTTGTTGGAAGAGACAAACTTTCGAAGGAGTTTAATGATCGTCTTGTTAAAAACTTTCGCCAATCCATTTGCCGCGAGATTATATGGCATTGAAGCAATATCTTTGATTCTGAACTTATCACAGAATCTTAAGAATCCCTGACTGATGAATTGTAGTCCATTATCATGAATGATCCTTCGGGAGACGCCAAAACGGTAAATGACATGATACTTAATAAACTTAATCACGTCTGTCGTTTTCACCTCTCTCATGGGCACGACTTCGGCCTATCTTGAAAAATAATCGTTTATTGCAAGAATAAACCGATGTTCTCTGGATGACGGGAGAGTTATTAGCCCCACAATATCCATCCCCATGCCTCAAATGGCCAGCTAGCAATAATAGTGTGCAAATATTATGGGGGTTGGTGGATGAAGTTAGCATGTACTTGACATGCATGGCACCGTTTAGCGTATGCCATTGCCTCTGTAATCATTTTTGGCCAGTAATATCCTAGCCTTCTTATACAATCCCCAAGTTTTGGACCGGGCTGATGAGCTCCGCATACTCCATCATGTGTTTCTTTCAGCACTTCATCTGCTTCTGCTTTCGATATGCAGCGTAGCAGGAGACCATGACTTGACTTTCTATATAAAGTTTGAAGTGTTCGATCATAATAAAATCTCGGGGCCTTCCTCTTTATCGAGGCGACTTTCTTTGGATCCTCTGGTAGTATCCCATATAAGGCGTAATCTATGAATGGAAATCGCCAATTATGGGGTTCCAGAGTTAAGCCTGTCTGGCACACCTCTTTGGTTTGGAATATCGTGTCTAGATGAAGGAGTTCTCTGCTACCAATAGTGATGCTTTTAGCTTCACCCGGCAGGATTGCTAATGTTGCAGCTAGTGCGGCGAGAGCATCTGCATAGAGTTCTCATTCAGAGATATATGATAGATATAAAACTGTTCAAAATACCATGCTAGCTCAATGGCTAGCTGAAGATAGGGGATGATGGTTTCATGTCTGACTTCATACTCACCTGTCATCTGGTTGACAATGAGCTTAGAGTCTCCATATGCCTTTAGATAGTTCACCCCAGTTGCAGAGCCATTTTTAAATCGATAATGAGCGCGTTGTATTCCGCTACATTATTCGTGCACAGTTCTGTTAATCAGTAACCGTTAGGCAATATATGTTTATATGGGATATTAGCATAATCCCCACTCCAGTAGCAGATCGTCTGGCAGTACCATCAAAGAATATTTGCCATGCTTGTTCTTTGCTAACTGTGTTGACCTCTGACGTCTATTTGGAATTAGACCAAATTGGATGATCTGCTAGGAAATCGGCGATCGCCTGTCCCTTCATGACTTTTTGAGGGACGAAGTATATATCATATGGCGATAGTAACAATGCCCATTTTGCTAATCGGCCGTTTAAGAATCCCGGTTTTGTCATCAGGATTTTCAAGGGGTTAACCCGTGATATGACATGAATTGTTTGCCCTGAAAGGTAGTGTCACATTTTCTGAACAGCGAACACTGGGGCTAAACATTCTTTTTCAATCGGGATATACCGACACTCGGCCACGATCATTATTCTGCTTAAGTAATAAAGGGCATGTTCATGGCCGTACTCATTATATTGAGCAAATAATGCTCCTAAAGCATCATCCACGACCCTTACATATATAAGAAATGGCTGTCCAGGGACCGGTGCCATAAGAACAGGAGGTTTGGTAAGGATTCTTTGAGATCGTCAAACGCCTGTTGACATGCCTCATCCCATACGAAAGAAACCCCCTTTTTCATGAGTCTAGAGAATGGCTATCATCGCCCTGATAGATTGGAGATGAAGCACCGGATATAGACTAATTTTCCTTGTAACCCCCTTAATTCCTTAAGATTGCGGGGCGGTGACATTTCACTAATCGTTTTCACCTTTTCGTGGTAAAGGAAAATTCCTTTTGAGGATATTATGAACCCAAGGAATTTCCCGCTGGACACCCCCATAAAAGACTTAGTGGGATTCATCTTCAGATGGTGTTTTCGCATAAGATTGAAGACTGTCCTTAAGTCATGCAGATGATCTACTTTGTTTCTGCTTTTGACCGCTAAGTCATCCACATAGCATTCCACCATTTTGCGCAGGTGTTCTTTGAATATGACGCTCATTGCACGTTGGTTGGTGGCACCGGCGTTCTTCAACCCAAAAGGCATCACCGTATAACAGTATACCCCAAGCGGCGTTTTGAAAGCTGTGTGCTTTTCATCATCTGGGTGCATTTTAATTTGGTTATAGCCTGATAAGCCATCCATAAAGGACATTCTCTCATAACCGCAAGTATTATCGATCATCACATCGGTGATTGGGAGTGGAAATTCATTCTTAGGGCATGCGGCGTTTAGATCGTGAAAGTCGATGCATATCCGGATCTTGCCATTCTTTTTACGAACCGACACTATGTTAGCCACCCAATCAGGATGTTGCTCTTCACGGATGAATCCGGATTTTATAAGTTTGTTGACCTCGGCAACTATTGCCTCCATCAATTCCGGTCGAAAACGCGCTGCTGTTTAACTGGTTTTGCGTCTTCTTTAATATTTAATCGGTGCGTTGCAATTTGAGGGTCAAGCCCGGGCATGTCTTCATAGCTTCATGCGAATACGTCTATATACTCTTTGATAAGAGATATAAGTTCTTCCTTTTCTAAGAGAGTTAGCGTGTCGCTTATGAAGATGGGCTTCGGATTTTTGTCCGTTCCCATGTTGACTTGTACTAGCTTATCTTCTGTGGGCGGGTCACGCTGTTCAAAGCGGACATCCCACAGAGTGTCCATATGCTTAGCCCAGGAATCATCTTGAACATCAATTGATTGCTCGTCACTTTCTGGTGCGGCTGAAACTATATTGGCTGTCAAGGATTGAAACCAAGCGCCAGTACTTAGATCCGAGCCCTGATCAATTGGGTTTAAATTCTCATTGGACGAAAATCTTTCCTCATATTGGCATGGTGGTGAGGGAGGAGTAGATACATAGCCCAACCCCATGCGAGTCTTTTGATAATAGTCTGGATTCTTTCCTCTCGGTCTAAATGAGGGTATGAGATTCCGTCGCCCTTTTCCAAAGTTTAACCCCAGTTTCTGGGTAAAATTATAACCCATTTTCTCCATCATTTGCCGGGATTTCTGTTCATATAAGTGAAATTGAGGTGATATTTGTTCATCACTTTTACTGCTTTGTCTTTGTCGAGGTGACGTAATTACTTTACCGAACATGATAGGCTTTTGGGACCCCTGTCGAGGAGACACCTCAAAGAAGACCTTGTCCCTTAGTTATTTTTGATTGAGAGAGGAGGGATGACCTGAGTAGCAAATGGTATGCCGCCAGAACTTCAAGTTCGGATAGGCCATCCACTTCGGTGGAAGTACAAGAATGTTCAGATTCAGTAGCTACAACAGGCTCGGAGACTAACTTTATGTTTTCATTGATAATCCACTCATCCTCTACTACATCAGCTACATTATTATCAAAATTCAAATTAAAATCTATGTGAGGATTGATTTCATAATCACCCCATCGTTCTCTTTGGGAGGCTCGTACTCCGTATCCGCCTCGTTGCCGCTCTCGTCAAACTTTTGAGGCTTGTTGAGGTTGTTGTCGGAGACTTCATGGGCTGGCTTGTAGAGTAAAGCATTCGTGAAGTAGTTTTCCGGCCCTTTAAATGGTTGCCTATCTACAACTGGTATTCGGAATTCTCCTTATTCATCACAGTATTTTATACACTGGTGGAGAGTCGACGGGACTATCATATAGGCGTGGATCCAAGGCCGTCCCAGTAAGATATTATAAGAAGTGTCTGCGTCAATGATGTAGAATGTGACCTCCGTCCTCAAATCCCCGATTTGACACCGGAGTCGGATATTTGCAAGGGGACAGCTATCATTGGAATTGAACCCATATATTGTAGTATTAGTTGGCGTCAGGCGATGGGGAGAAATTCCCAATAGCTGCATCAACCTTTTGGGACTGACGCTTAGTGCAGACCGTAGATCAATCTGGATGCGATCTACTTTCGTGGATCTGATATACCCGGTGAAATATAAAGGCCTGTTGTATTTTATATTTCTTACCTTCATGTCTTTTGGAGAGAAGATAATTTGTGGGACCAACTTCCTCACTTGATGACAGCGGGGGCAAGAGTCCTATTCTTCGTCGGTCGGCTAGACAATCTGAGCTATGAATGACTCAGAGTCTGCCAAGGTCTCTCTCAATGCCTCGCGAGTTGATCTTGACAACCATAACAACTCGTAAAGCGTGATTCGAGTTGGAATATTTACCAGCTGAGCTATTATATCAAATTTGAAGGTAGCGTCTTTGACTCCTTCATCTTTTCTAGGATTTTTCTGGAAGCGAAGTCCTTTCTGTTTTGCAGGTTTCGCGAGTTCTGCTTATATATCTTTCGGGTCTACTCTGGTGTAGACCTTGAGATATGTTTTTCCAGATCGAGTGCCGGAAGGGCCTGCCCCATCCTGATGAGTAGCCATAACTTCAGGCTCCTCTTCAGAGTCTGTAAATGCCCCTGTAATTATGTATTCATCTTTTTTTTTCGCGGAAATAGTATTGCTACTCTGCTTTTTCTTCTGACCCTCTACGGTAGTTCACTGTTCATCCTGTAGTAAATCAGGGTGGACCCACATGATTTTTCCCTTTTGAGTTGTTACGGGGATAAGTCCTTCTTGAGCCTTATTGTGCGGGTCATGGTTTTTCGTAACCAGCTTCCCCTTTGGTATTGGGGTCACCCCCGCTGGGAACTCATGGGTTCCAACCACTAAAGTTGCCATGTTGGCAGTGACCTTCTTTTGTTCCTCTTTTAGCGTCAGAACTCCAGCTTCTATCAGTGCTTGGATTTTGTTCTTTAGAGGGTAACAATCCCTAGTAGGGTGTCCGACATTCCTGTGGTAGAGACAATAGTTGGGATCGTTGATTTTACCAGCGTCCTCCGGTTTTCTATTCTCCGGAAGTTTCAACATTCCCTTCCTCAGGAGCAGGTGGAAGAGTGTAGGCGTTTGCTCTGCCTTGAAGATATAAGTCCTCTCTTTCTGAGGCCTATTTTGTCTCGTGTCCTTCTGATTTTGGGACTTCGAGTTTGGAAGATTTGTCTTTTGTGGAGCGACTTCTAATGCCATCACGGCTTTCCCTTTATTCTTATTATTATTTTGGGTGTATGGCTTATTATTTTCGGTATTTCTCGATCCATGAGACTCTTAAACTTTACGGATCAAGTCCTCGGCTTGCTCTCCTTACTTGAGCAAATCTCTCCACGTCTTAGACTCTACGACCCCCATTTTTAGGAGCACGTTAGTTTTAAGATTATGTCGACATGTCTCGACTAGAGTTTCCTGGACCATCTTGTGTTTGCAATGCACGGACTTCTCCCGGAATCTTTCTATGAAGTCTTTTACTGTTTCTTATTCCCCTTGTTTAGTTGCAAGGAGGGAATGAACCGTAATTTCGGTATCATCCTCAAAGAAACGTGAGAGAAATAATTTCTCAACATCAAACCAGGTATTAATAGTACCTGGGGGCAGCTGCATAAACCAAGTGAAGGTAGGCCCTTGCAAGGTACTTGCGAATACCTTAGTCATTACTAAGTCATTGCCCATCAAATGTCCTGCTTGGGATAAGAAGTAGTAAATATGTTGACTTGGAGACCCTTTCCCGTCATATGGCTCCAATTCGAGCGGTTTATATTTCTGAGGGTATGGTAGCATATCCCATTCAGGCGGATATGGTTTTGAGACTCTCGTTTCTTTCAACTCCTTTTTGTGTATTAGCGTTTCGAGTTGACTTTGTAATTTCTCTATTTTCTCTTCATGTGGGTCATGAAAAGAATATTTGTCCTCGTCCTCATGTGTTGAGTGGGCCTTCTCTTCTTTATCTTCTTCGTTTATTTTATTGAACGGAGTTTCTTTTCCTTTTTTGGCATTATCCTCAACCAATTTCGAGAGCATTATTTTAAGATCTTCGATCATCTCCTGTTGCTCCCGAATTATTTGTTCTTGGACTTCAAATCTTTGGATGATATCGTCAGATTTGCTCATCATATATAATGCTGACTTCAATTTAGATGATGCCGAAGAACGAGGAGAGGCTATGGCCGAATTATCGCTATCGTCATCATAAGAACCTTTCACGAGTTTCTTATAATTTCGGGCAGGGATGGCGCCTAATTTAAGTCGGGTGAAGTGATGAGGCTCTTCATCACTTGATTCTGAGTTATCATTTCTCTCTATGACCTTCTTACCCTTGCCGACCATGTTGGAAGTTACAATTCTCCATTCTTCTCGGGGAGTAGCCTCTGTTTTCTTAGCAGGGTTCTTCTCCGATTTAGTTAATCGGTCGAACACCGATACCCTGTTCTTGTTGCAGCAACAATTATCTATTACAGCGGATACCGCCGTCATAAGCTGCTGGCAATGACAGATAGGTTCAGATCGAACTTGTTCTATACCTCTCTTCTTGGTTAGATACTCCATGAGGTCAGTGACTTTAATCATGGATCTGTGGACCCATTCAACTGTTTAGAGGGTCTAGGAGCCTATTAAAGTTTCTTGGAGTCACTGGAGTTCAGTTTTGGTCCATTGATGCGACGATCAGTCCTGATTTTGTATTCGGGTTGATCTACGCGGAGCTGAAAGTTAGCTTCGCATTTTGTGTCGCGGGCCTGAAGAATAGCTCCACGTTTTGCTACGCTAGCCTCGCGTTTTACGCTGGCTTGGCATTTATTCAGAAGTTTATCTTTTGGAATCTTAGCCCCGCGTGGAAGAAAATTCTTGCACGCTGACTTACTCTTGTGATTAACACAAGTCACAACTTCGCGTCTAGCCCGATCTTTACGATTAATGACAATTTGCCAATCGTCTTCGCGATTTACATGGAGCTGGGGAACCTTGCGTTTATCGCAAGTACTACTTATTTTGCGTTTATCGCTAAGCTCAGTATCAGTCTTGCGTGGAGAATCACACGCTGGCTGTGAGGAAATTTTATCCTCGCGTTTATCGCGAGTGTCAAAAATCTTGCGTTTCTCGCACGTTGTACTGGTTTCGCATTTATCGCTAGGCCTAGTAATAGCCTCGCGTGGAGAATCACACGCTGGCTGTGAGGAAATTTTATCCTCGCGTTTATCGCGAGTGTTAATCTTGCGTTTCGAGCAAGTTGTTCTGGCTTCGCATTTATCACTAGGCCCAGTAATAGCCTTGCGTGGAGAATCACACGCTGGCTTTGAAGAATTTTTATCCTCACGTTTATCACTAGTGTAAGTAATCTTGCATTTATCGCAAGTACTAACGGCTTTGCGTTTACCGCTAAGTCTAGTAATAATTTCGTGTGGAGAATCACACGTTGGCTTTAAGGAGATTTTATCCCCGCATTTATCGCGAGTGTTAGAAATTTTGCGATTAACGCAAATCTTACTGGCTTCACATTTCTCGCTAAGCTCAGTAATAGCCTCGCGTGGAGAATCACACGCTGGCTTTTCCTTGCGATCAATGCAAATTGCAACTTCGCATTTAACGCGATAATGACTGGTCTCGCGATTAACGCGAGCCAGTTTGCGAGGGACCATAGCCCCGCGTTCTGTGGAGTTAGCCTCGCGTTCGATGCGGGCTTTGAGGGCTTTTCGCCTCACTCTCTGATTTCTATTTCGGAGTTGGGTTCTGGTCAATCAGTTCCCATGCCTTCTTCGGCAATAGAGAGGCCATCCTCTGCTAGGATTTCCTTCCCAAATACCGGCTCTATGGCCGCGGTCTCCAAGGATTCATGTTCATCGGTGGATACCTTTTTACCCGTTGCTCGGGTATTGGAGCGCACGCGACGATAGTGTCGTGTTTCGTTCAGGTTACCTGATTCAGAGGAGAGATACTCCTCGTACTTCTGCTGGTCGATTTCAACGACCAACATATCTACGTCGGATCCTATCCTCTCGATGTCAGATTGCGCCACGATATCTTTTTTGGTGAAAGAGACGTCTCCCACTGTAGTCGCCAGTTTGTTCGCAACAGAAATTCCTTGCTTCCTTCCATTAAAATAACTTGATTTACAATGAAAGTGAACAAAAGAAAAAGAGAACAAACAAGAGGATTTATATATATGTCGCTTTCTTTTACAGTGTAAACGTGGGATCTGTGTGGCGATGAGATCTATCAAGTAGCTCCTTTGGATGATCTGACGTCGAACTCTTATCTTGAAGATGGCGGCCGACTTTTGGATCTTTTCTTCTCTGCTTTTCACGAATTCAAGGCTCTATGCGTAACTTGAATTCTCCAAGATGCTCGAAAAATCTGATTCTCCGGAAAAGATCCTCTAAGGCTTCCTCAAGAGGGTATTTATACGCTTAGGATGATATGAGAGTTTCTATATAAATAGAATTTGTACTCATCAAGGATTCCAATTAAATATCTTAATTTTGATTTAAATCTCTTGATTTAGAGTTCTGATCGGATTTAATTTGGGTGTTTGGATAAGTCCAAATTATAATCTCAATCAATTTTGAGATTCTGGTTATCTGCTCATGCGGAGGTAATCTCGCCAAAACGCGGAGCCAAAGAACCAGAACGCGGAGTTATTGAATAGCTCCGCGTTTTACTCAAACGCGAGGCTAAAATAGCCAGTACGCGGAGCTATAGAGTTAGCCCGCGTTCTGTTGTGGAAAATCCTATTTACTTAGAAATTTTCATTGCCAACAATACTTTATTGCGGGCAATGTTCCTTGTAATCAGGTATATTATGATCTTCTTTAGACTGTTTTGAATAATGCAATAAAATATTTTGAATTGTAGCAATAAAATTTATTTCTGTTGTACACTCTGATTGCGGGCTCTTTATTATTAAAGGCCTCGTGTACTTTTTTTTTGCGGTACTGGCTGATAATGTCGTACCAACAAATGGAATACATCGCCAAGAGCTTTTAGGATGTAGTTTGGGGCGTTACACCGATCGACAATCTGCAGTGGTCGGAGGTGAATCAACAGTACTTGCTTTTGGAACTTGTGGTTCAAAGGTGGTCGCGGAACAATAGATAGCATTGGTGTCCATAAGAAATGATCAACATGGTGGTGACTGCGGGAACAAATTGTGGCCGCTATGCCACTGGGCGGCAACGATAAATGATAGAGAGCATGACGATATATATCTATGGGGTCAAATATGCATTATTTTGGACGTTTGTTGTCCGATTCTCACTAAGTGAGGAATTAATGGAGGATATCAATGGAGTCTCATTACCTGAAAAAAAGAGGGAATATTGTAATGTCTAGAAGGATCCTGACATTAAAGTTGGAGCCAAATATGGATATTAAAAGCTTGAATAATGCCAGCAAAATAAACAAAAGAACAACAGAATCCTAGGAAAAAAAAATATATCGTATGCAATTTTGACGGAGTCATGCAAGAAGTTAATCTTTGCTAGCTAATCAAACCATGTATATATCTTCGTGTAGGTTACAACCAAACATTAATAATTAAATGTACCCATATAAATTGTTTGATTGAGTCTTCGCAGTTTGCAGAGAAGAAAGGATAACGAAGATCTCTAGAGTACTGTATATAATATATATTTCATGGAGTTAGTAACCAAGGGACGAAGTCCTAGAAGAGGGCAAACTGAGAGCGCGTAGAAAACAGTCATGCACCATGGAAGGGCAAAAGGGCTTCCTACGTACGGAGCCTCTATATAAGGAAGAGGCCAAGCTACTCTACCCTAACTCAAACCAATTCAGAACCCACTCCTTCCGAGAGAGAGAGAGAGAGAGAGAGAGATGAACTCAGTAGCCAAGATAATGCTGGTTACTCTCTTGTTTGTTGCAGCAATGACAACTGCTGTGAGTAGTGCTTCCTTGGCCAAGTGCGGCAAAGCCAAGTATTCCGGTGTTCTCGCCCGTCAGTTCACTAGGAACCTCGACCAAGTCCTGGCCGAGCTGAAGGCAAAGACTCCGGCTGATGGCAATTTCGAGCAAGTAGCTGAGAGGAGGACATCCGGGGCAAGAGTGTTTGGACGAGCATCTTGCTTCTCTTCGTTGACCACAAGTGTTGAAGGATGCACTTCGTGCCTCGACAAAGCTATCAGGGCCATCAAGAAAAACTGCAAGAACAGCATCCGGGCAAGTGCTGGGTCTGCTGCCGCCGGCTGCAGCATTCGTTATGATAATGTTAGGATCAAGGCATGATGGAATAAGGAATGTGTTGGTTGATATTTTCTAAGTTTGCTTTGGTTTCTCTACATTGTAATAAGAGAAGTGGTCACGAATAAGATCTTATTGTACCTTACAAGATATTGTTCTTCAATAATGTGGGTTGTTATCTTCATTTTTTTCCCATGCCAAAATTGTTGGTTAATTAATAATTTAAGGATTGTAAGTGAGCTGCTAGCAATGAATTAGCTTTCCACAAATCTGTTCGTTTTTCCTTTTCTTTAAAAAAAAAAAAGGAAAAAAATAAAATAAAATCCACCAACGAACACTTTATAAGTGCTCAACTCTTTGTATAAGTGAACAAAGAGTTAACAATATCTCACGAGTTGATGTGTCATTACGGGGCATACTAGTTCAGACAGCTAACTACTTAGGGTTATTACACTAATCACTTAAGCTCTTGTATAAAATATGGGCTCAAATAGGGAGCTAACAATTCCACCATCTCTAATGGAGCTTTGGAGTCATTGAGGGCTTGTAGGTACTGTTCCTAAGCCTATATTGCAAGATGTGTCTATTGAGCACTTCTGCCAAAAGGATGGATCAAACTTAACTTCGATAGGTTTGCCTAAGGGGAGGTTTCAACAGCGAAATTTGTGGAAAGAAGTAATATTGGAACCTTGGTGGTGGGGATAGTATTCTAGTGTCTTACAAAAGTCTAGTTGAGGGCTCTTTTGAAAGTTTTATCCTCCGCGTCGGAGTATTTTATATGCCAGAGAATTATTTTAGAGGGGATACATTGGAGATTATCATGAACTTTATCAATGTAACTAATTCTGGCTATTATCCTTTATTGCACATCATGGATTTTATCAATATAACTAACTCTGGCTATTATCTTTTATTGCATGATACTAGGTCATTTGGAATGAATTTTTCTAACCTAATGTACAACATAATCAAAGATAAGAGAACAGTTAATGTGCTGATCTTATAATAAATTTGGGTATAAGTGCAGCTGATAAAGTCTTTTGATAGGGCAACTATTCTCTGGAACTGGTCGTACCCGTCCAGAGAGATGTATCTGGGATTACATATGAGAGGATGTAGTCCCAATAGTCATATATTAGTGAAAAAACTAAAATAATCTCTGAGATGATTGAGAGATCTTCACATAGGCCATAATTAAATAGTTAGCAACAACACCAGAGCCTTTTTTTTTTTTTGTATGAATGTTGTTAGTGATGGACTAATCCTCCATCAACCTATATTTTGTCTTTCATTTAATTGTACTCGGAGTTAACATATAACAATACTTCCCAAATTTAGCCGGACCGGTGGTCATGGTGGATGGTTGGGGAATGGTGATGAGATTACTTGATGATTGCTGCAGTTGTGGATGATTGACAATGGTTAGCTAATTGTAATAACCCTGTCATTTTAAATCAACTACTTTCATTTTCCCACTAATTTTCATATTTCACCTAATTTAAACTTTGCTAAATGATAAATTCTTTTGACTTGAGTCAAAAGAATGTGATGGCACTCTTGTATGTTGTAAGAGGGGGTTGTTGGGAGAGTGCATTCTCCCATACCTCTCCCATGTTCATTCCCATTTCCCTCCACTCCACCTCTTGAGTACAAAAATTCAATCTCTTCATTCTCCTTATTATCTCATCTCCATCTCTTCATCCTCATCTCTATCTCTTTACTCATCTTCCTCAAAACTTCAAGTTTAGTTACAATAGAGAGAGTGTTCTCTAAGAAAAGGATCTCTTTCAAGACTTTCATCAAAATCTCCTTCTTCAAAACCTTGTGTTTTTTGACGATTAACCGTCTTATAAGAGATTTGCTCTTTACCCGAAAGGGTTTCAAACTCCATAACTCACCGAGTTCCAAGAACTCATCTTTCGGGTGGATATAGGCAAGAAATCATATTCTTACTCTCTCTCTAGTAAGGAATCAAATATCTAATATTTTTATTTGTAAGAAATCACATACCCAACTCTCTTTAGCAAGAAATTTATTCTCACTCTCTTTTTACAAAGGAATCACTTATATAAAATCTTTCTAACAAGATTTCAAGCACATTTGTATTTTTGTAGCAAGAACTCTTGCTGTCCAGCATGGTAACATGGTAATGCTCACGAAAATAGTCGTAACTTCTAATCTATAACTCCAATTAAATTGAAATTTCTTTTAATTGAAAGATAATTCAATTTTGTACGATTTTCATATATTACTTCCTTCCAAATTCGGCCTCTAACCCGTTTAAAATCGTATTCAAATTTATTACTCATCCAAATGTGGGTCTGCTGTCCTCTAAACACATATTCGTTTTTTCTATCATAAATTTTGCTATAGAAATTAAAATAAGTTGATTTTAGTCTCATTGAAAAGATAATTCAATTATCTGCAAATTCATATATTATTTGTCCCCCAACTCGAACTCTAAACCTCTGAAATTGGGTCCAAAATTGATATGTGAACAAACGCCGGTCTGCTGTCCTCTAAACATATATTCGGTTTTTTAGTCATAACTTTTGACATAGAACTGAAAATGAGCTGATCTTAGTCTTATTAGAAAAATAATTCAATTTTGTACAACTTTAATGTATAACTTATCTCCTAATTCTAACTATAATTCCTTCAAAATTGGGTTCAAAATTAAAGTTCGAATCTGCCACCCTTGATCCATGTTCGGGTCCAATCAACTTCAACCGCAACCCATTCGGGAGAGTTTCTAAAGGGGCACACCATTTTTCCTAGTGAGCCCATTTAATGACAGTCCGGCGAACCAAAAATACCCTACAAAGTGAGCTCACTAGGAAAAATGGTGTGCCCCCTTAGAAACTCCCACCATTCGGGTGGGTCTAATCCGCGTTTGGGTCTGCCCAAATGCGGATCAACTGATCTGCGCTCGGGTCTAACCCGCTTCGACCGCGACCCATTTAGTTGCCTAACACGTCTGTTCCGCATTCGGATCCAAACTCGCATGCGAATCAACTTATCTGCGTTCGGGTCCCACCCGCATTGGACCCGACCCTAATCAGTTTAAATCAGCATTTCTGTTCTAAGTGGTCACAATTTAGTGAAATCGTCATAATTTTTGATCCAGACCTCTGATTGAGCTGATCTTAGATTTGTTGGGAATAGAATTCAAATATCTACAATTCCATAACTTGACTCCCCTATAATTTCCACTATATACCAGTCAAATCATATTTTAAAGTCAGAGGCTCTGCATAACAGTAAAGTTCTCGTGCCATGTTTGGAAAATCTATGATATCTCTTGATCCCGAACATCAACTAAGCTCATCCTAGGCTCTTTTGAAAGAAAACTCAGTTCTTTTACTTTTTCCACCAATTCTGATTCTATAAAAAGATAAAAAGTATTTTAATCTCAGCAACTAAAAGAAGACAAAGAAATAACGAAGTTACTAAAACTACTCGGGATTTTCCCTTCCCTTACAAACTTATCCTAATCAAAACTATCTTGTTTTCCTTATATTTTTAAATTATTAAGTTCATGCCTAATCAATCAAACTCTGCCAGCATATTCGTATTCATCGCCCGCCAACAATACCCATCTCCGCCAATACTACTAATCCCCTCGACATCACTCACATCGGTCAACTCCACTAGCACGTCTTATATTCATTTCCTTGACTTACATCCACTGACAACTCTACCGCACAAATCCTCTTCCTCGTAGTTTTACTATGTCGGTCAACTCTCCCTTTAAATTTAGTCAAATCTTATTCACTTTATCAATCTTCAACTTGAGGACATTTTGATGATTCATTAAATTGTTATTTTAATTGTCTTACTTGATTCAATGGTCTACTTGATAATTTTTGACCTCACTCAGAATTAACATGAAAAGTTACACTTGACTTCGCTAATCAATGCATAACACGTTACTTTGATCATATGGAGTCATCACAATTTACTTGTCTAATAACTATCCTATTTGTATCCTATATATGCATCGTATCATGGATATTCCTTTCGTTCTATCTGGACATATACACAGATCTTGACTTGCTTGGAGCATTCCGTCATCGAACGTGACTCAACTTGTGTTTTGCCCGGACATGTACTTGGATATTGATGGAACATTCTGTTTTCGGACGTGACTTGACTTGTGCAATATGTTACCGTGATACTTACCTTGCATGATACCGGCTATTACTTGAAGTGACTTAATTCATGAATGAATTTATTAATAAAATAATGGGGTATGGGGGAACTGAATGGTGGAATGAAATACGTATTGTAGAAGTTAGGTTGCGCAACAACATTAGCCACATGTTGTCAATGTCTAATTCATGATGAATTAGCAGTTAGTGGTGTGGCTGACTCAAGAGAGACCAGCATCCGTGGCCGTGATCATAGGTATGCACGATATAAATTAGTACTTAGCAATGTGGTTGGCTCAAGAGAGACCAACATCTGTGGTCGAGATTCTAGGTAAGCACAGGATAAATTAGCACTTAGCAGTGCGGCTGGTTCAAAAGAGACCAATATCTGTGGTTGTGATCCCGGATATGCACGAGGTAAATTAGCACTTAGTGGTGCGGCTGGTTCAAGCAAGATCAACGTCTGTGGGTGTGATCCCGAGTATGTACGGGATAATTAGCACTTAGTGGTGTGGCTTGTTCAAGGGAGACCAGTGTCTGTGGTCATAGTACCGGGTATGCATGATACACTTCTAAAGCACATATGAACTATCTATCAATCAGTTCCATCAAACGTTAAATTAGCTCCACATGAGAAGTGAATGCTCCGCGAGGATGATATTACCATGATATATCAAACGGGGACTTTCTCTGCTTGTTTGAGTGTTTTTGAGACATGTGGACTACCTTTGGGCTTAGCCTTACAGACACTAGTTTATGTACAAGATGTTATATATCTCATTACACATTACATCTTCATCTTGCCTTGCATAGTATTATGAATTTATTTATTATAACATGCCTTTGAGACCATTCTGTCATATTCTGCATATAAGTACTTTCAGTTACACATGTGTTATGCTTCTACTATTATGTATTTTATATTAATATTAATTTTTGTCAGGTACGAGATTCTATTTCTTATTGGGTCTGACCCCTGGGTTACCTCCATATGCCCAGGTATTAGAAAATTCGAAGAGGCCCAGCCAACTGAGGGTTCGTACTTTCAAGAGTAAGTAAACCCCAACGGATTATTGAATACTCTCCATTTGAATGAAATTATCTCCTGTTTGGAAATTGTTATGTTCAGCCTCAATTTGTATTATTATTGTTTAACGAGTTGTTCTTCTTTGTTATAAAATACTTTATTGCGGGCAACGTCCCTTGTAATCATGTATATTATGATCTTCTTTAGACTGTTTTGGATAATGCAATATAATATTTTGAATTGTAGTAATAAAATTTTTTTCTGTTGTACACTCTGATTGCGGGCTCTTTATTATTAAAGGACTCGTGTACTTATTTTTGCGGTACTGGCCGATAATGTCGTACCAACAAATGGAATACATCGCCAAGAACTTTTAGGGTGTAGTTTGGGGCGTTACACCGATCGACAATCTGCAGTGGTCGGAGGTGAATCAACAATACTTGTTTTTGGTACTTGTGGATCAAAGGTGGTCGCAGAACAATAGATAGCATTGGTGTCCATAAGAAATGATCAACATGGTGCTGACTGCGGGAACAAATTGTGGCCGCTATGCCACTGGGCGGCAACGATAAATGATAGAGAGCATGACAATATATATCTATGGGGTCAAATATGCATTATTTTGGATGTTTGTTGTCCGATTCTCACCAAGTGAGGAATTAATGGAGGATATCAATGGAGTCTCATTACCTGAAAAAAAGAGGGAATATTGTAATGTCTAGAAGGATCCTGACATTAAAGTTGGAGCCAAATATGGATATTAAAAGCTTGAATAATGCCAGCAAAATAAACAAAAGAACAACAGAATCCAAGGAAAAAAAAATATATCGTATGCAATTTTGACGGAGTCATGCAAGAAGTTAATCTTTGCTAGCTAATCAAACCATGTATATATCTTCGTGTAGGTTACAACCAAACATTAATAATTAAATGTACCCATATAAATTGTTTGATTGAGTCTTCGCAGTTTGCAGCGAAGAAAGGATAACGAAGATCTCTAGAGTACTGTATATAATATATATTTCATGGTGTTAGTAACCAAGGGACGAAGTCCTAGAAGAGGACAAACTGAGAGCGCGTAGAAAACAGTCGTGCACCATGGAAGAGCAAAAGGGCTTCATACGTACGGAGCCTCTATATAAGGAAGAGGCCAAGCTACTCTACCCTAACTCAAACCAATTCAGAACCCACTCCTTCAGAGAGAGAGAGAGAGAGAGAGAGAGAGAGAGAGAGAGAGATGAACTCAGTAGCCAAGATAATGCTGGTTACTCTCTTGTTTGTTGCAGCAATGACAACTGCTGTGAGTAGTGCTTCCTTGGCCAAGTGCGGCAAAGCCAAGTATTCCGGTGTTCTCGCCCGTCAGTTCACTAGGAACCTCGACCAAGTCCTGGCCGAGCTGAAGGCAAAGACTCCGGCTGATGGCAATTTCGAGCAAGTAGCTGAGAGGAGGACATCCGGGGCAAGAGTGTTTGGACGAGCATCTTGCTTCTCTTCGTTGACCACAAGTGTTGAAGGATGCACTTCGTGCCTCGACAAAGCTATCAGGGCCATCAAGAAAAACTGCAAGAACAGCATCCGGGCAAGTGCTGGGTCTGCTGCCGCCGGCTGCAGCATTCGTTATGATAATGTTAGGATCAAGGCATGATGGAATAAGGAATGTGTTGGTTGATATTTTCTAAGTTTGCTTTGGTTTCTCTACATTGTAATAAGAGAAGTGGTCACGAATAAGATCTTATTGTACCTTACAAGATATTGTTCTTCAATAATGTGGGTTGTTATCTTCATTTTTTTCCCATGCCAAAATTGTTGGTTAATTAATAATTTAAGGATTGTAAGTGAGCTGCTAGCAATGAATTAGCTTTCCACAAATCTGTTCGTTTTTCCTTTTCTTTAAAAAAAAAAAAGGAAAAAAATAAAATAAAATCCACCAACGAACACTTTATAAGTGCTTAACTCTTTGTATAAGTGAACAAAGAGTTAACAATATCTCACGAGTTGATGTGTCATTACGGGGCATACTAGTTCAGACAGCTAACTACTTAGGGTTATTACACTAATCACTTAAGCTCTTGTATAAAATATGGGCTCAAATAGGGAGCTAACAATTCCACCATCTCTAATGGAGCTTTGGAGTTATTGAGGGCTTGTAGGTACTGTTCCTAAGCCTATATTGCAAGATGTGTCTATTGAGCACTTCTGCCAAAAGGATGGATCAAACTTAACTTCGATAGGTTTGCCTAACGGGAGGTTTCAACAGCGAAATTTGTGGAAAGAAGTAATATTGGAACCTTTGTGGTGGGGATAGTATTCTAGTGTTTTACAAAAGTCTAGTTGAGGGCTCTTTTGAAAGTTTTATCCTCCGCGTCGGAGTATTTTATATGCGAGAGAATTATTTTAGAGGGGATACATTGGGGATTATCATGAACTTTATCAATGTAACTAATTCTGGCTATTATCCTTTATTACACATCATGGATTTTATCAATATAACTAACTCTGGCTATTATCTTTTATTGCACGATACTATGTCATTTGGAATGAATTTTTCTAACCTAGTGTACAACATAATCAGAGATAAGAGAACAGTTAATGTGCTGATCTTATAATAAATTTGGGTATAAGTGCAGCTGATAAAGTCTTTTGACAGGGCAACTATCCTCTGGAACTGGTCGTACTCGTCCAGAGAGATGTATCTGAGATTACATATGAGAGGATGTAGACCCAATAGTCATATATTAGTGAAAAAACTAAAATAATCTCTGAGATGATTGAGAGACCTTCACATAGGCCATAATTAAATAGTTAGCAACAACACCAGAGCCTTTTTTTTTTTGTATGAATGTTGTTAGTGATGGACTAATCTTCCAACACCCTATATTTTGTCTTTCATTTAATTGTACTCGGAGTTAACATATAACAATACTTTCCAATTTTAGCCGGACCAGTGGTCATGGTGGATGGTTGGGAAATGGTGATGAGATTACTTGATGATTGCTACAGTTGTGGATGATTGACAATGGTTAGCTAATTGTAATAACCCTGTCATTTTAAATCAACTACTTTCATTTTCCCACTAATTTTAATATTTCACCTAATTTAAACTTTGCTAAATGATAAATTCTTTTGATTTGAGTCAAAAGAATGTGATGGCATTCTTGTATGTTGTAAGAGGGGGTTGTTGGGAGAGTGCATTCTCCCATACCTCTCTTATATTCATTCCTATTTCCCTCCACTCCACCTCTTGAGTACAAAAATTCAATCCCTTCATTCTCCTTATTTTCTCATCTCCATCTCTTCATCCTCATCTCTATCTCTTTCCTCATCTTCCTTAAAACTTCAAGTTTAGTTACAAGAGAGAGAGTGTTCTCTAAGAAAAAAATCTCTTTTAAGACTTTCATCAAAATCTCCTTCTTCAAAACTTTGTGTTTTTAGACGGTTAACCGTCGTATAAGAGATTTGCTCTTTACCCGAAGGGTTTCAAACTCTATAACTCACCAAGTTCCAAGAACTCATCTTTCGGGTGGATATAGGCAAGAAATCATATTCTTACTCTCTCTCTAGTAAGGAATCAAATATCTAATCTTTTTATTTGTAAGAAATCACATACCCAACTCTCTTTAGTAAGAGATTTATTCTCACTCTCTTTTTACAAAGGAATCACATATATAAAATCTTTCTAACAAGATTTCAAGCACATTTGTATTTTTGTAGCAAGAACTCTTGCTGTCCAGCATGGTAACATGGTAATGCTCACGAAAATAGTCGTAACTTCTAATCTATAACTCCAATTAAATTGAAATTTCTTTTAATTGAAAGATAATTCAACTTTGTACGATTTTCATATATTACTTCCTTCCAAATTCGGCCTCTAACCCGTTTAAAATCGCATTCAAATTTAATACTTATCCAAATGTGGGTCTGCTGTCCTCTAAACACATATTCGTTTTTTCTACCATAAATTTTGCTATAGAAATTAAAATAAGTTGATTTTAGTCTCATTGAAAAGATAATTCAATTATCTGCAAATTCATATATTATTTTTCCCCCAACTCTAACTCTAAACCTCTGAAATTGGGTCCAAAATTGATATGTGAACAAACGCGGGTCTGCTATCCTCTAAACATATATTCGGTTTTTTAGTTATAACTTTTGACATAGAACTGCAAATGAGCTGATCTTAGTCTTATTAGAAAGATAATTCATTTTTGTACAACTTTAGTGTATAACTTATCTCCTAATTCTAACTATAATTCCTTCAAAATTGGGTTCAAAATTAAAATGCGAATCTGCCACCCTTGATCCATGTTCGGGTCCAATCCACTTCAACCGCGACCTGTTCGGGTGGGTCTGATCCGCATTTGGGTCTGGCCGGGTCTAACCCGCTTCGACTATGACCCGTTTGGTTGCCTAACGCGTTTGATCTGCATTAGGATCCAAACCCGCATGTGAATCAAGTGATCTGCATTCAGGTCCAACCCGCATTGGATCCGACCCAAATCAGTTTAAATCCGCGATCATGTTCTAAGTGCGCATAATTTAGCAAAATCGTCATAATTTTTTATTCAGACCTCTGATTGAGCTGATCTTAGATTTATTAGAAAGAGAATTCAAATATCTACAATTCTATGACTTGATTCCCCTCTAATTCTCACTATATACCAGTCAAATCATATTTTAAAGTCAAAGGCGCATAACAGTAATGTTCTCATGCCATGTTTGGGAAATCTATGATATCTCTTGATCCCGAACATCAACTAAGCTCATTCTAGGCTCTTTTGAAAGAAAACTCAGTTCTTTTACTTTTTCCTCCAATTCTGATTCTATAAAAAGATAAAAAGTATTTTAATCTCAGCTACTAAAAGAAGACAAAGAAATAACGAAGTTACTAAAACTACTCGGGATTTGCCCTCCCCTTACAAACTTATCCTAATCTAAACTATCTTGTTTTCCTTATATTTTTAAATTATTAAGTTCATGCCTAATCAATCAAACTCTGCCAGCATATTCGTATTCATCGCCAGCCAACAATACCCATCTCCGCCAATACTACTAATCCCCCAAACATCACTCACATCGGTCAACTCCACTAGCACGTCTTATATTCATTTCCTTGACTTACATCCACTAACAACTCTACCTCACAAATCCTCTTCCTCGTCGCTTTACTATGTCAGTCAACTCTCCCTTTAAATTTAGTCAAATCTTATTCACATTATCAATCTTTGACTTGAGGACATTTTGATGATTCATTAAATTGTTATTTTAATTGACTTACTTGATTCAATGGTCTACTTGATAATTTTTGACCTCACTCAGAATTGACATAAAAAATTACACTTGACTTCGCTAATCAATGCATAGCACGTTACTTTGATCATATGGAGTCATCACAATTTACTTGTCTAATAACTTCCTATTTGTATCATATATATGCATCATATCATGGATATGCCTCTCGCTCTTTCAAGACATATACTCAGATCTTGACTTGCTTGGAACATTCCGTCATCGAACGTGACTCAACTTGTGTTTTGCCGGACATGTACTTGGATATTGATGGAACATTCTTTTTTCGGACGTGACTCGACTTGTGCAATATGTTACCGTGATACTTACCTTGCATGATACTAGCTATTACTTGAAGTGACTTAATTCCTGAATGAATTCATTAATAAAACAAGGGGGTACTATGGGGACACTGAATGGTGGAATGAAATACGTGTTGTAGAAGTTAGGTTGCACAACCACATTAGCCACATGTTGTCAATGTCTACTTCATGATAAATTAGCACTTAACGGTGCGGCTGGCTCAAGGGAGCATCCGTGGTCGTGATCACGGGTATGCACAACAATGTGGTTGGTTCAAGAAAGACCAGTATCTGTGGTCATGATTCTAGGTAAGCACGAGATAAATTAGCACTTAGCAGTGTGGCTGGTTCAAGGGAGACCAATATCTGTGGCCGTGATCCCAGACATGCACGGGGTAAATTAGTACTTAGTGGTGTGGCTGGTTCAAGCGAGATCAACGTCTGTTGGTGTGATCCCGGGTATGTACAGGATAATTAGCATTTAGCGGTGCGGCTTGTTCAAGGGAGACCAGCGTCTGTGGCCATAGTACCGAGTATGCACGATACACTTCTAGAGCACATATGAACTATCTATCAATCAGTTCCATCAAACGTTAATTTAGCTCCACATGAGAAGTGAATGCTCCGCGAGGATGATATTATCATTATATATCTAACGGGGACTTTCTCTGCTTGTTTGAGTGTTTTTGAGACATGTGGACCACCCTAGGGTTTAGCCTTACAGACACTAATTTATGTATAAGATAGGGTTTAGCCTTACAGACACTAATTTATGTATAAGATATTATATATCTCGTTGCACATTACATCTTCATCTTGCCTTGCATAGTATAATTAATTTATTTATTATAACATGCCTTTGAGACCATTCTGTCATACTCTGCGTATAAGTACTTTCAGTTACACATGTGTTATGCTTTTATTATTATGTAATTTATGTTAATATTAATTTCTGTTATGTATGCGATTCTATTTCTTATCGGGTCCGACCCCTGCGTTATCTCTATATGTCCAGGTATTAGGAAATTCGAAGAGGCCCAACCAACTGAAGATTCGTACTTTCAAGAGTAAGTAAACCTCAACGGATCGTTGAATACTCTCCCTTTGAATGAAATTATCTCTTGTTTGGAAATCCTTATGTTTAGTCTCAATTTGTATTATTATTATTTAGCGAGTTGTTCTTCTTTGTTATAAAATACTTTATTGCGGGCAACGTCCTTTGTAATCATTATATTATGATCTTCTTGAGACTGTTTTGGATAATGCAATATAATATTTTAAATTGTAGTAATAAAATTTATTTCTGTTGTATACTCTGATTGCGGCCTCTTTATTATTAAGGGTCTCGTGTACCTATTTTTGGGTACTGACCGATAATGTTGTACCAACAAATTGAATACATCACCAAGAACTTTTACAGTGTAGCTTGGGACGTTACACTGATCGACAATCTGCAGTGGTTGGAGGTGAATCAACAGTACTTGCTTTTGGAACTTGTGGATCAAAGGTGGTCGTGGAACAATAGATAGCATTGGTGTCCATAAGAAATGATCAACATGGTGGTGACTGCAGGAACAAATTGTGGCCGCTATGCCACTGGGTGGCAACGATAAATGATAGAGAGCATGACGATATATATCCATGGGGTCAAACATGCATTATTTTGGATGTTTGTTGTCCGATTCTTACCAAGTAAGGAATTAATGGAGGATATCAATGGAGTCTCATTACCTGAAAAAAAGAGGGAATTTGTAATGTCTAGAAGGATCCTGACATTAAAGTTGGAGCCAAATATGGACATTAAAAGCTTGAACAATGCCAGCAAAATAAACAAAAGAACAACAGAATCCTAGGGAAAATATATATATATATATATATATATATATATATATATATATATATATATATATATATATATATATATATATATATATATATATATATATATATATATATATCGTATGCAATTTTGACAGAGTCATGCAAGAAGTTAATCTTTGCTAGCTAATCAAACCATGTATATATCTTCGTGTAGGTTACAACCAAACATTAATAACTAAATGTACCCATATAAATTGTTTGATTGAGTCTTCGCAGTTTGCAGAGAAGAAAGGATAACGAAGATCTCTAGAGTACTGTATATAATATATATTTCATGGAGTTAGTAACCAAGGGACGAAGTCCTAGAAGAGGACAAACTGAGAGCGCGTAGAAAACAGTCGTGCACCATGGAAGAGCAAAAGGGCTTCATACGTACGGAGCCTCTATATAAGGAAGAGGCCAAGCTACTCTACCCTAACTCAAACCAATTCAGAACCCACTCCTTCAGAGAGAGAGAGAGAGAGAGAGAGAGAGAGAGAGATGAACTCAGTAGCCAAGATAATGCTGGTTACTCTCTTGTTTGTTGCAGCAATGACAACTACTGTGAGTAGTGCTTCCTTGGCCAAGTGCGGCAAAGCCAAGTATTCCGGTGTTCTCGCCCGTCAGTTCACTAGGAACCTCGACCAAGTCCTGGCCGAGCTGAAGGCAAAGACTCCGGCTGATGGCAATTTCGAGCAAGTAGCTGAGAGGAGGACATCCGGGGCAAGAGTGTTTGGACGGGCATCTTGCTTCTCTTCGTTGACCACAAGTGTTGAAGGATGCACTTCGTGCCTCGACAAAGCTATCAAGGCCATCAAGAAAAACTGCGAGAACAGCATCCGGGCAAGTGCTGGGTCTGCTGCCGCCGGCTGCAGCATTCGTTATGATAATGTTAGGATCAAGGCATGATGGAATAAGGAATGTGTTGGTTGATATTTTCTAAGTTTGCTTTGGTTTCTCTACATTGTAATAAGAGAAGTGGTCACGAATAAGATCTTATTGTACCTTACAAGATATTGTTCTTCAATAATGTGGGTTGTTATCTTCATTTTTTTCCCATGCCAAAATTGTTGGTTAATTAATAATTTAAGGATTGTAAGTGAGCTGCTTGCAATGAATTAGCTTTCCACAAATCTGTTCGTTCTTCCTTTTCTTTAAAAAAAAAAAGGAAAAAAATAAAATAAAATCCACCAACGAACACTTTATAAGTGCTTAACTCTTTGTATAAGTGAACAAAGAGTTAACAATATCTCACGAGTTGATGTGTCATTACGGGGCATACTAGTTCAGACAGCTAACTACTTAGGGTTATTGCACTAATCACTTAAGCTCTTGTATAAAATATGGGCTCAAATAGGGAGCTAACAATTCCACCATCTCTAATGGAGCTTTGGAGTTATTGAGGGCTTGTAGGTACTGTTCCTAAGCCTATATTGCAAGATGTGTCTATTGAGCACTTCTGCCAAAAGGATGGATCAAACTTAACTTCGATAGGTTTGCCTAAGGGGAGGTTTCAACAGCGAAATTTGTGGAAAGAAGTAATATTGGAACCTTGGTGGTGGGGATAGTATTCTAGTGTTTTACAAAAGTCTAGTTGAGGGCTCTTTTGAAAGTTTTATCCTCCGCGTCGGAGTTTTTTATATGCGAGAGAATTATTTTAGAGGGGATACATTGGCGATTATCATGAACTTTATCAATGTAACTAATTCTGGCTATTATCCTTTATTGCACATCATGGATTTTATCAATATAACTAACTCTGGCTATTATCTTTTATTGCACGATACTAGGTCATTTGGAATGAATTTTTCTAACCTAGTGTACAACATAATCAGAGATAAGAGAACAGTTAATGTGCTGATCTTATAATAAATTTGGGTATAAGTGCAGCTGATAAAGTTTTTTGATAGGGCAACTATCCTCTGGAACTGGTCGTATTCGTCCAGAGAGATGTATCTGGGATTACATATGAGAGGATGTAGTCCCAATAGTCATATATTAGTGAAAAAACTAAAATAATCTCTGAGATGATTGAGAGACCTTCACATAGGCCATAATTAAATAGTTAGCAACAACACCAGAGCCTTTTTTTTTTTTTTTTTTTGTATGAATGTTGTTAGTGATGGACTAATCCTCCAACAACCTATATTTTGTATTTCATTTAATTGTACTCGGAGTTAACATATAATAATACTTTCCAAATTTAGCCGGACCAGTGGTCATGGTGGATGGTTGGGGAATGGTGATGAGATTACTTGATGATTGCTGCAGTTATGGATGATTGACAATGGTTAGCTAATTGTAATAACCCTGTCATTTTAAATCAACTACTTTCATTTTCCCACTAATTTTCATATTTCACCTAATTTAAACTTTGCTAAATGATAAATTCTTTTGACTTGAGTCAAAAGAATGTGATGGCATTCTTGTATGTTGTAAGAGGGGGTTGTTGGGAGAGTGCATTTTCCCATACCTCTCTCATGTTCATTCCCATTTCCCTCCACTCCACCTCTTGAGTACAAAAATTCAATCTCGTCATTCTCCTTATTTTCTCATCTCCATCTCTTCATCCTCATCTCTATCTCTTTCCTCATCTTCCTCAAAACTTCAAGTTTAGTTACAACAGAGAGAGTGTTCTCTAAGAAAAGGATCTCTTTTAAGACTTTCATCAAAATCTGCTTCTTCAAAACCTTGTGTTTTTAGACGATTAACCGTCTTATAAGAGATTTGCTCTTTACCCGAAGGGTTTCAAACTCCATAACTCACCAAGTTCCAAGAACTCATCTTTCGGGTGGATATACGCAAGAAATCATATTCTTACTCTCTCTTTAGTAAGGAATCAAATATCTAATCTTTTTATTTGTAAGAAATCACATACCCAACTCTCTTTAGCAAGAAATTTATTCTCACTCTCTTTTTACAAAGGAATCACATATATAAAATCTTTCTAACAAGATTTCAAGCACATTTGTATTTTTGTAGCAAGAACTCTTGCTGTCCAGCATGGTAATATGATAATGCTCATGAAAATAGTCGTAACTTCTAATCTATAACTCCAATTAAATTGAAATTTCTTTTAATTGAAAGATAATTCAATTTTGTACGATTTTCTATATTACTTCCTTCCAAATTCGGCCTCTAACCCGTTTAAAATCGTATTCAAATTTAATACTTATCCAAATGTGGGTCTGCTATCCTCTAAACACATATTCATTTTTTCTATCATAAATTTTGCTATAGAAATTAAAATAAGTTGATTTTAGTCTCATTGAAAAGATAATTCAATTATCTGCAAATTCATATATTATTTGTCCCCCAACTCTAACTCTAAACCTCTGAAATTGGGTCCAAAATTGATATGTGAACAAACGCGGGTCTGCTATCCTCTAAACATATATTCGGTATTTTAGTCATAACTTTTGACATAGAACTGCAAATGAGCTGATCTTAGTCTTATTAGAAAGATAATTCATTTTTGTACAAGTTTAATGTATAACTTATCTCCTAATTCTAACTATAATTCCTTCAAAATTGGGTTCAAAATTAAAATGCGAATCTGCCACCCTTGATCCATGTTTGGGTCCAATCCACTTCAACCGCGACCCGTTCGGGTGGGTCTGATCCGCGTTTGGGTCCGCCCAAATGCGGATCAACTGATCTGTGCTCGGGTCTAACCTGCTTTGACTGTGACCCGTTTGGTTGCCTAATGCGTTTGGTCTGCATTAGGATCCAAACCCGCCTGTGAATCAAGTGATCTGCATTCAGGTCCAACCCGCATTGGATCTGACCCAAATCAGTTTAAATTCGCGATCCTGTTCTAAGTGCGTGCAATTTAGCAAAATCGTCATAATTGTTTATTCAGACCTCTGATTGAGCTGATCTTAGATTTATTGGAAAGAGAATTCAAATATCTACAATTCTATAACTTGATTCCCCTATAATTCCCACTATATACCAGTCAAATCATATTTTAAAGTCAGAGGCTCTGCATAACAGTAAAGTTCTCGTGCCATGTTTGGGAAATCTATGATATCTCTTGATCCCAAACATCAACTAAGCTCATTCTAGGCTCTTTGAAAGAAAACTCAGTTCTTTTACTTTTTCCTCCAATTCTGATTCTATAAAAATATAAAAAGTATTTTAATCTCAGCAACTAAAAGAAGACAAAGAAATAACGAAGTTACTAAAACTACTCGGGATTTGCCCTTCCCTTACAAACTTATCCTAATCTAAACTATCTTGTTTTCCTTATATTTTTAAATTATTAAGTTCATGCCTAATCAATCAAACTCTGCCAGCATATTCGTATTCATTGCCCGCCAACAATACCCATCTCCGCCAATACTACTAATCCCCTCGACATCACTCACATCGGTCAACTCCACTAGCACGTCTTATATTCATTTCCTTGACTTACATCCACTGACAACTCTACCGCACAAATCCTCTTCCTCGTAGTTTTACTATGTCGGTCAACTCTCCCTTTAAATTTAGTCAAATCTTATTCACTTTATCAATCTTCGACTTGAGGACATTTTGATGATTCATTAAATTGTTATTTTAATTGTCTTAGTTGATTCAATGGTCTACTTGATAATTTTTGACCTCACTCAGAATCGACATGAAAAGTTACACTTGACTTCGCTAATCAATGCATAACACGTTACTTTGATCATATGGAGTCATCACAATTTACTTGTCTAATAACTATCCTATTTGTATCCTATGTATGCATCGTATCATGGATATTCCTTTCGTTCTATCTGAACATATACTCATATCTTGACTTGCTTGGAGCATCCGTCATCGAACGTGACTCAACTTGTGTTTTGCCCGGACATGTACTTGGATATTAATGAAACATTCTGTTTTCGGACGTGACTTGACTTGTGCAATATGTTACCGTGATACTTACCTTGCATGATACCGGCTATTACTTGAAGTGACTTAATTCATGAATGAATTTATTAATAAAATAATGGGGTATTGGGGAACTGAATGGTGGAATGAAATACGTATCGTAGAAGTTAGGTTGCGCAGCCACATTAGCCACGTGTTGTCGATGTCTACTTCCATATAAATTAGCACTTAGCGGTGTGGTTGGCTCAAGGGAGACCAACATCCATGGCCGTGATCACGTGTATGTACGGGATAAATTAGTACTTAGCAGTGCGGTTGGTTCAAGAGAGACCAACATCTGTGGTCGTAATTCTAGGTAAGCACATGATAAATTAGCACTTAGCAGTGCGGCTGGTTCAAAAGAGACCAATATCTGTGGTCGTGATCCCGGATATGCACGAGGTAAATTAGCACTTAGTGGTGCAGCGGGTTCTAACAAAATCAACGTATGTGGGTGTGATCCCGGGTATGTACAGGATAATTAGCACTTAGCGTTGTGGCTTGTTCAAGGGAGACCAGCGTCTGTGGTCATAGTACCGGGTATGCATGATACACTTCTAAAGCACATATGAACTATCTATCAATCAGTTCCATCAAACGTCAAATTAGCTCCACATGAGAAGTGAATGCTCCATGGGGATGATATTACCATGATATATCAAACGGGGTCTTTCTCTGCTTGTTTGAGTGTTTTTGAGACATGGACCACCCTTGGGCTTAGCCTTACAGACACTAGTTTATGTACAAGATGTTATATATCTCATTACACATTACATATTCATCTTGCCTTGCATAGTATTATGAATTTATTTATTATAACATGCCTTTGAGACCATTCTATTATATTCTGCATATAAGTACTTTTAGTTACACATGTGTTATGCTTTTATTATTATGTATTTTATATTAATATTAATTTTTGTCACGTACGAGATTCTATTTCTTATTGAGTCTGACCCCTGAGTTACCTCCATATGCCCAGATATTAGAAAATTCGAAGAGGCCCAGCCAACTGAGGGTTCGTACTTTCAAGAGTAAGTAAACCCTAACGGATTATTGAATACTCTCCATTTGAATGAAATTATCTCCTGTTTGGAAATCGTTATGTTCAGCCTCAATTTGTATTATTATTGTTTAGCGAGTTGTTCTTCTTTGTTATAAAATACTTTATTGCTGGCAACGTTCCTTATAATTATGTATATTATGATCTTCTTTAGACTGTTTTGGATAATGCAATATAATATTTTGAATTGTAGTAATAAAATTTATTTCTGCTGTATACTCTGATTGCGGGCTCTTTATTATTAAAGGCCTCATGTACTTATTTTTGCAGTGCTGGCCGATAATGTCGTACCAACAAATGGAATACATCGCCAAGAACATTTAGAGTGTAGTTTGGGGCGTTACACCGATCGACAATCTGCAGTGGTCGGAGGTGAATCAACAATACTTGTTTTTGGTATTTGTGGATCAAAGGTGGTCGCGGAACAATAGATAGCATTGGTGTCCATAAGAAATGATCAACATGGTGGTGACTGCGGGAACAAATTGTGGGCGCTATGCCACTGGGCGGCAACGATAAATGATAGAGAGCATGACGATATATATCTATGGGGTCAAATATGCATTATTTTGGATGTTTGTTGTCCGATTCTCACCTAGTGAGGAATTAATGGAGGATATCTATGGAGTCTCATTACCTGAAAAAAATAATGTCTAGAAGGATCCTGACATTAAAGTTGGAGCCAAATATAGATATTAAAAGCTTGAATAATGCCAGCAAAATAAACAAAAGAACAACAGAATCCTAGGAAAAAAAAATATATCGTATGCAATTTTGACGGAGTCATGCAAGAAGTTAATCTTTGCTAGCTAATCAAACCATGTATATATCTTCGTGTAGGTTACAACCAAACATTAATAACTAAATGTAGCCATATTAATTGTTTGATTGAGTCTTCGCAGTTTGCAGAGAAGAAAGGATAACGAAGATCTCTAGAGTACTGTATATAATATATATTTCATGGAGTTAGTAACCAAGGGACGAAGTCCTAGAAGAGGACAAACTGAGAGCGCGTAGAAAACAGTCATGCACCATGGAAGGGCAAAAGGGCTTCCTACGTACGGAGCCTCTATATAAGGAAGAGGCCAAGCTACTCTACCCTAACTCAAACCAATTCAGAACCCACTCCTTCCGAGAGAGAGAGAGAGAGAGAGAGATGAACTCAGTAGCCAAGATAATGCTGGTTACTCTCTTGTTTGTTGCAGCAATGACAACTACTGTGAGTAGTGCTTCCTTGGCCAAGTGCGGCAAAGCCAAGTATTCCGGTGTTCTCGCCCGTCAGTTCACTAGGAACCTCGACAAAGTCCTGGCCGAGCTGAAGGCAAAGACTCCGGCTGATGGCAATTTCGAGCAAGTAGCTGAGAGGAGGACATCCGGGGCAAGAGTGTTTGGACGAGCATCTTGCTTCTCTTCGTTGACCACAAGTGTTGAAGGATGCACTTCGTGCCTCGACAAAGCTATCAGGGCCATCAAGAAAAACTGCAAGAACAGCATCCGGGCAAGTGCTGGGTCTGCTGCCGCCGGCTGCAGCATTCGTTATGATAATGTTAGGATCAAGGCATGATGGAATAAGGAATGTGTTGGTTGATATTTTCTAAGTTTGCTTTGGTTTCTCTACATTGTAATAAGAGAAGTGGTCACGAATAAGATCTTATTGTACCTTACAAGATATTGTTCTTCAATAATGTGGGTTGTTATCTTCATTTTTTTCCCATGCCAAAATTGTTGGTTAATTAATAATTTAAGGATTGTAAGTGAGCTGCTTGCAATGAATTAGCTTTCCACAAATCTGTTCGTTCTTCCTTTTCTTTAAAAAAAAAAAGGAAAAAAATAAAATAAAATCCACCAACGAACACTTTATAAGTGCTTAACTCTTTGTATAAGTGAACAAAGAGTTAACAATATCTCACGAGTTGATGTGTCATTACGGGGCATACTAGTTCAGACAGCTAACTACTTAGGGTTATTGCACTAATCACTTAAGCTCTTGTATAAAATATGGGCTCAAATAGGGAGCTAACAATTCCACCATCTCTAATGGAGCTTTGGAGTTATTGAGGGCTTGTAGGTACTGTTCCTAAGCCTATATTGCAAGATGTGTCTATTGAGCACTTCTGCCAAAAGGATGGATCAAACTTAACTTCGATAGGTTTGCCTAAGGGGAGGTTTCAACAGCGAAATTTGTGGAAAGAAGTAATATTGGAACCTTGGTGGTGGGGATAGTATTCTAGTGTTTTACAAAAGTCTAGTTGAGGGCTCTTTTGAAAGTTTTATCCTCCCCGTCGGAGTATTTTATATGCGAGAGAATTATTTTAGAGGGGATACATTGGAGATTATCATGAACTTTATCAATGTAACTAATTCTGGCTATTATCCTTTATTGCACATCATGGATTTTATCAATATAACTAACTCTGGCTATTATCTTTTATTGCACGATACTAGGTCATTTGGAATGAATTTTTCTAACCTAATGTACAACATAATTAGAGATAAGAGAACAGTTAATGTGCTGATCTTATAATAAATTTGGGTATAAGTGCAGCTGATAAAGTCTTTTGACAGGGCAACTATCCTCTGGAACTGGTCGTACTCGTCCAGAGATATGTATCTGGGATTACATATGAGAGGATGTAGTCCCAATAGTCATATATTAGTGAAAAAACTAAAATAATCTCTGAGATGATTGAGAGACCTTCACATAGGCCATAATTAAATAGTTAGCAGCAACACCGGAGCCTTTTTTTTTTTGTATGAATGTTGTTAGTGATGGACTAATCCTCCAACAACCTATATTTTGTCTTTCATTTAATTGTACTCGGAATTAACATATAACAATACTTTCCAAATTTAGCCGGACCAGTGGTCATGGTGGATGGTTTGGGAATGGTGATGAGATTACTTGATGATTGCTGCAGTTGTGGATGATTGACAATGGTTAGCTAATTGTAATAACCCTGTCATTTTAAATCAACTACTTTCATTTTCTCACTAATTTTCATATTTCACCTAATTTAAACTTTGCTAAATGATAAATTCTTTTGACTTGAGTCAAAAGAATGTGATGGCATTCTTGTATGTTGTAAGAGGGGGTTGTTGGGAGAGTGCATTCTCCCATACCTCTCTCATGTTCATTCCCATTTCCCCTCACTCCACCTCTTGAGTACAAAAATTCAATCTCTTCATTCTCCTTATTTTCTCATCTCCATCTCTTCGTCCTCATCTCTATCTCTTTCCTCATCTTCCTCAAAACTTCAAGTTTAGTTACAAGAGAGAGAGTGTTCTCTAAGAAAAAGATCTCTTTTAAGACATTCATCAAAATCTCCTTCTTCAAAACATTGTGTTTTTAGACGATTAACCGTCTTATAAGAGATTTGCTCTTGCTCTTTACCCGAAGGGTTTCAAACTCCATAACTCACCAAGTTCCAAGAACTCATCTTTCGGGTGAATATAGGCAAGAAATCATATTCTTACTCTCTCTCTAGTAAGGAATCAAATATCTAATCTTTTTATTTGTAAGAAATCACATACCCAACTCTCTTTAGCCAGAAATTTATTCTCACTCTCTTTTTACAAAGGAATCACATATATAAAATCTTTCTAACAAGATTTCAAGCACATTTGTATTTTTGTAGCAAGAACTCTTGCTGTCCAGCATGGTAACACGGTAATGCTCACGAAAATAGTCGTAACTTCTAATCTATAACTCCAATTAAATTGAAATTTCTTTTAATTGAAAGATAATTCAATTTTGTACGATTTTCATATATTACTTCCTTCCAAATTCGGCCTCTAACCCGTTTAAAATCGTATTCAAATTTAATACTTATCCAAATGTGGGTCTGCTGTCCTCTAAACACATATTCGTTTTTTCTATCATAAATTTTGCTATAGGAATTAAAATAAGTTGATTTTAGTCTCATTGAAAAGATAATTCAATTATCTGCAACCCCCAACTCTAACTCTAAACCTCTGAAATTGGGTCCAAAATTGATACGTGAACAAATGTTGGTATGCTATCCTCTAAACATATATTCGGTTTTTTAGTCATAACTTTTGACATAGAACTGCAAATGAACTGATCTTAGTTTTATTAGAAAGATAATTCATTTTTGTACAACTTTAGTGTATAACTTATCTCCTAATTCTAACTATAATTCCTTCAAAATTGTGTTCAAAATTAAAATACAAATCTGCCACCCTTGATCCATGTTCGGGTCCAATCCACTTCAACCGCGACCCGTTCGGGTGGGTTTGATCCGCGTTTGGGTCTGCCCAAATGCGGATCAACATATCTGTATGTTCGGGTCCAATCCACTTCAACCGCGACCCGTTCGGGTGGGTCTGATCCGCGTTTGGGTCTGCCCAAATGCGGATCAACTTATCTGTGCTCGGGTCTAACCCGCTTCGACTGCGACCCGTTTGGTTGCCTAAAGCGTTTGATCTGCATTAGGATCCAAACCCGCATGTGAATCAAGTGATCTGCATTCAGGTCCAACCCGCATTGGACCCGACCCAAATCAGTTTAAATCCGCGATCCTGTTCTAAGTGCGCGCAATTTAGCAAAATCATCATAATTTTTTATTCAGACCTCTGATTGAGCTGATCTTAGATTTGTTGGAAAGAAAATTCAAATATCTACAATTCTATAACTTGATTCCCCTATAATTCCCACTATATACCCGTCAAATCGAATTTTAAATTCAGAGGCTCTGCATAACAGTAAAGTTCTCGTGCCATGTTTGGGAAATCTATGATATCTCTTGATCCCGAACATCAACTAAGCTCATTCTAGGCTCTTTTGAAAGAAAATTCAGTTCTTTTACTTTTTCCTCCAATTCTGATTCTATAAAATGATAAAAAGTATTTTAATCTCAGCAACTAAAAGAAGACAAAGAAATAACGAAGTTACTAAAGCTACTCGTGATTTGCCCTTCCCTTACAAACTTATCCTAATCTAAACTATCTTGTTTTCCTTATATTTTTAAATTATTAAGTTCATGCCTAATCAATCAAACTCTGCCAGCATATTCGTATTCATCGCCCGCCAACAATACCCATCTCTGCCAATACTACTAATCCCCCAAACATCACTCACATCGGTCAACTCCACTAGCACGTCTTATATTCATTTCCTTGACTTACATCCACTGACAACTCTACCTCACAAATCCTCTTCCTCGTAGCTTTACTATGTCAGTCAACTCTCCCTTTAAATTTAGTCAAATCTTATTCACTTTATCAATCTTTGACTTGAGGACATTTTGATGATTCATTAAATTGTTATTTTAATTGACTTACTTGATTCAATGGTCTACTTGATAATTTTTTACCTCACTCAGAATTGACATAAAAAGTTACACTTGACTTCGCTAATCAATGCATAGCACGTTACTTTGATCATATGGAGTAATCACAATTTACTTGTCTAAAAACTTCCTATTTGTATCATATATATGCATCGTATCATGGATATGCCTCTCGCTCTATCCGGACATATACTCAGATCTTGACTTGCTTGGAACATTCCGTCATCGAACGTGACTCAACTTGTGTTTTGTTCGGAGATGTACTTGGATATTGATGGAACATTCTGTTTTCGGACGTGACTCGACTTGTGCAATATGTTACCGTGATACTTACCTTGCATGATACCAGCTATTACTTGAAGTGACTTAATTCCTGAATGAATTCATTAATAAAACAATGGGGGGTACTATGGGGAAACTGAATGGTGGAATGAAATACGTGTTGTAGAGGTAAGGTTGCACAACCACATTAGCCACATGTTGTCAATGTCTACTTCATGATAAATTAGCACTTAATGGTGCGGCTGGTTCAAGGGAGACTAGCATCTGTGGTCGTGATCACGGGTATGCACAGGATAAATTAGTACTCAGTAGTGTGGTTGGTTCAAGAGAGACCAGTATCTGTGGTCATGATTCTAGGTAAGCACGAGATAAATTAGCACTTAGCAGTGTGGCTGGTTCAAGGGAGACCAACATCTATGGCCGTGATCCCAGATATGCACGGGGTAAATTAGTACTTAGTGGTGCAGCTGGTTCAAGCGAGATCAACGTCTGTTGGTGTGATCCCGGGTATGTACAGGATAATTAGCACTTAGCAGTGCAGCTTGATCAAGAGAGACCAGCGTCTGTCGCCATAGTACCGGGTATGCGCGATACACTTCTAGAGCACATATGAACTATCTATCAATCAGTTCTATCAAACGTTAATTTGCCTCCACATGAGAAGTGAATGCTCCGCGAGGATGATATTACCATTATATATCTAACGGGGACTTTCTCTGCTTGTTTGAGTGTTTTTGAGACATGTGGACCACCCAAGGGTTTAGCCTTACAGACACTAGTTTATGTATAAGATATTATATATCTCGTTACACATTACATCTTCATCTTGCCTTGCATAGTATAATGAATTTATTTATTATAACATGCCTTTGAGACCATTCTGTCATACTCTGCATATAAGTACTTTCAGTTACACATGTGTTATGCTTTTATTATTATGTAATTTATGTTAATATTAATTTTTGTTATGTATGCGATTCTATTTCTTATCGGGTCCGACCCCTGCGTATCTCTATATGTCCAGGTATTAGGAAATTCGAAGAGGCCCAACCGAGGGTTCGTACTTCCAAGAGTAAGTAAACCTCAACGGATTGTTGAATACTCTCCCTTTGAATGAAATTATCTCTTGTTTGGAAATCCTTATGTTTAGTCTCAATTTGTATTATTATTGTTTAGCGTGTTGTTCTTCTATGTTGTAAAATACTTTATTGCGGGCAACGTCCCTTGTATCATTATATTATGATTTTCTTGAAACTGTTTTGGATAATGCAATATAATATTTTGAATTGTACTAATAAAATTTATTGAAACTGATTTGGATAATGCAATATAATATTTTGAATTGTACTAATAAAATTTATTTCTGTTGTACACTCTGATTGCGGGCTCTTTATTATTAAAGGCCTCGTGTACTTATTTTTGCGGTACTGGCCGATAATGTCGTACCAACAAATGGAATACATCGCCAAGAACTTTTAGGGTGTAGTTTGGAGCGTTACACCGATCGACAATCTGCAGTGGTCGGAGGTGAATCAACAATACTTGTTTTTGGTACTTGTGGATCAAAGGTGGTCGCGGAACAATAGATAGCATTGGTGTCCATAAGAAATGATCAACATGGTGGTGACTGCGGGAACAAATTGTGGGCGCTATGCCACTGGGCGGCAACGATAAATGATAGAGAGCATGACGATATATATCTATGGGGTCAAATATGCATTATTTTGGATGTTTGTTGTCCGATTCTCACCAAGTGAGGAATTAATGGAGGATATCAATGGAGTCTCATTACCTGAAAAAAAGAGGGAATATTGTAATGTCTAGAAGGATCCTGACATTAAAGTTGGAGCCAAATATAGATATTAAAAGCTCGAATAATGCCAGCAAAATAAACAAAAGAACAACAGAATCCTAGGAAAAAAAAATATATCGTATGCAATTTTGACGGAGTCATGCAAGAAGTTAATCTTTGCTAGCTAATCAAACCATGTATATATCTTCGTGTAGGTTACAACCAAACATTAATAATTAAATGTACCCATATAAATTGTTTGATTGAGTCTTCGCAGTTTGCAGAGAAGAAAGGATAACGAAGATCTCTAGAGTACTGTATATAATATATATTTCATGGAGTTAGTAACCAAGGGACGAAGTCCTAGAAGAGGACAAACTGAGGGCGTGTAGAAAACAGTCGTGCACCATGGAAGAGCAAAAGGGCTTCATACGTACGGAGCCTCTATATAAGGAAGAGGCCAAGCTACTCTACCCTAACTCAAACCAATTCAGAACCCACTCCTTCAGAGAGAGAGAGAGAGAGAGAGAGAGAGAGAGAGAGATGAACTCAGTAGCCAAGATAATGCTGGTTACTCTCTTGTTTGTTGCAGCAATGACAACTACTGTGAGTAGTGCTTCCTTGGCCAAGTGCGGCAAAGCCAAGTATTCCGGTGTTCTCGCCCGTCAGTTCACTAGGAACCTCGACCAAGTCCTGGCCGAGCTGAAGGCAAAGACTCCGGCTGATGGCAATTTCGAGCAAGTAGCTCAGAGGAGGACATCCGGGGCAAGAGTGTTTGGACGGGCATCTTGCTTCTCTTCGTTGACCACAAGTGTTGAAGGATGCACTTCGTGCCTCGACAAAGCTATCAAGGCCATCAAGAAAAACTGCGAGAACAGCATCCGGGCAAGTGCTGGGTCTGCTGCCGCCGGCTGCAGCATTCGTTATGATAATGTTAGGATCAAGGCATGATGGAATAAGGAATGTGTTGGTTGATATTTTCTAAGTTTGCTTTGGTTTCTCTACATTGTAATAAGAGAAGTGGTCACGAATAAGATCTTATTGTACCTTACAAGATATTGTTCTTCAATAATGTGGGTTGTTATCTTCATTTTTTTCCCATGCCAAAATTGTTGGTTAATTAATAATTTAAGGATTGTAAGTGAGCTGCTAGCAATGAATTAGCTTTCCACAAATCTGTTCGTTTTTCCTTTTCTTGAAAAAAAAAAAAAAGGAAAAAAATAAAATAAAATCCACCAACGAACACTTTATAAGTGCTTAACTCTTTGTATAAGTGAACAAAGAGTTAACAATATCTCACGAGTTGATGTGTCATTACGGGGCATACTAATTCAGACAGCTAACTACTTAGGGTTATTGCACTAATCACTTAAGCTCTTGTATAAAATATGGGCTCAAATAGGGAGCTAACAATTCCACCATCTCTAATGGAGCTTTGGAGTTATTGAGGGCTTGTAGGTACTGTTCCTAAGCCTATATTGCAAGATGTGTCTATTGAGCACTTCTGCCAAAAGGATGGATCAAACTTAACTTCGATAGGTTTGCCTAAGGGGAGGTTTCAACAGCGAAATTTGTGGAAAGAAGTAATATTGGAACCTTGGTGGTGGGGATAGTATTCTAGTGTTTTACAAAAGTCTAGTTGAGGGCTCTTTTGAAAGTTTTATCCTCCGCGTAGGAGTATTTTATATGCGAGAGAATTATTTTAGAGGGGATACATTGGGGATTATCATGAACTTTATCAATGTAACTAATTCTGGCTATTATCCTTTATTGCACATCATGGATTTTATCAATATAACTAACTCTGGCTATTATCTTTTATTGCACGATACTAGGTCATTTGGAATGAATTTTTCTAACCTAGTGTACAACATAATTAGAGATAAGAGAACAGTTAATGTGCTGATCTTATAATAAATTTGGGTATAAGTGCAGCTGATAAAGTCTTTTGACAGGGCAACTATCCTCTGGAACTGGTCGTACTCGTCCAGAGATATGTATCTGGGATTACATATGAGAGGATGTAGTCCCAATAGTCATATATTAGTGAAAAAACTAAAATAATCTCTGAGATGATTGAGAGACCTTCACATAGGCCATAATTAAATAGTTAGCAGCAACACCGGAGCCTTTTTTTTTTTGTATGAATGTTGTTAGTGATGGACTAATCCTCCAACAACGTATATTTTGTCTTTCATTTAATTGTACTCGGAATTAACATATAACAATACTTTCCAAATTTAGCCGGACCAGTGGTCATGGTGGATGGTTGGGGAATTGTGATGAGATTACTTGATGATTGCTGCAGTTGTGGATGATTGACAATGGTTAGCTAATTGTAATAACCCTGTCATTTTAAATCAACTACTTTCATTTTCTCACTAATTTTCATATTTCACCTAATTTAAACTTTGCTAAATGATAAATTCTTTTGACTTGAGTCAAAAGAATGTGATGGCATTCTTGTATGTTGTAAGAGGGGGTTGTTGGGAGAGTGCATTCTCCCATACCTCTCTCATGTTCATTCCCATTTCCCTCCACTCCACCTCTTGAGTACAAAAATTCAATCTCTTCATTCTCCTTATTTTCTCATCTCCATCTCTTCGTCCTCATCTCTATCTCTTTCCTCATCTTCCTCAAAACTTCAAGTTTAGTTACAAGAGAGAGAGTGTTCTCTAAGAAAAAGATCTCTTTTAAGACATTCATCAAAATCTCCTTCTTCAAAACATTATGTTTTTAGACGATTAACCGTCTTATAAGAGATTTGCTCTTGCTCTTTACCCGAAGGGTTTCAAACTCCATAACTCACCAAGTTCCAAGAACTCATCTTTCGGGTGAATATAGGCAAGAAATCATATTCTTACTCTCTCTCTAGTAAGGAATCAAATATCTAATCTTTTTATTTGTAAGAAATCACATACCCAACTCTCTTTAGCCAGAAATTTATTCTCACTCTCTTTTTACAAAGGAATCACATATATAAAATCTTTCTAACAAGATTTCAAGCACATTTGTATTTTTGTAGCAAGAACTCTTGCTGTCCAGCATGGTAACACGGTAATGCTCACGAAAATAGTCGTAACTTCTAATCTATAACTCCAATTAAATTGAAATTTCTTTTAATTGAAAGATAATTCAATTTTGTACGATTTTCATATATTACTTCCTTCCAAATTCGGCCTCTAACCCGTTTAAAATCGTATTCAAATTTAATACTTATCCAAATGTGGGTCTGCTGTCCTCTAAACACATATTCGTTTTTTCTATCATAAATTTTGCTATAGGAATTAAAATAAGTTGATTTTAGTCTCATTGAAAAGATAATTCAATTATCTGCAAATTCATATATTATTTGTCCCCCAACTCTAATTCTAAACCTCTGAAATTGGTTCCAAAATTGATATGTGAACAAACGCGGGTATGCTATCCTCTAAACATATATTCGGTTTTTTAGTCATAACTTTTGACATAGAACAGCAAATGAACTGATCTTAGTTTTATTAGAAAGATAATTCATTTTTGTACAACTTTAATGTATAACTTATCTCCTAATTCTAACTATAATTCCTTCAAAATTGGGTTCAAAATTAAAATACAAATCTGCCACCCTTGATCCATGTTCGGGTCCAATCCACTTCAACCGCGACCCGTTCGGGTGGGTCTGATCTGCGATTGGGTCTGCCCAAATGCGGATCAACTTATTTGTATGTTCGGGTCCAATCCACTTCAACCGCGACCCGTTCGGGTGGGTCTGATCCGCGTTTGGGTCTGCCCAAATGCGGATCAACTTATCTGTGCTAGGGTCTAACCCGCTTCGACTGCGACCCGTTTGGTTGCCTAACGCGTTTGATCTGCATTAGGATCCAAACCCGCATGTGAATAAAGTGATCTGCATTCAAGTCCAATCTGCATTGGACCCGACCCAAATCAGTTTAAATCCGCGATCATGTTCTAAGTGCGCGCAATTTAGCAAAATCGTCATAATTTTTTATTCAGACCTCTGATTGAGTTGATCTTAAATTTGTTAGAAAGAGAATTCAAATATCTACAATTCTATAACTTGATTCCCCTATAATTCCCACTATATACCAGTCAAATCATATTTTAAAGTCAGAGGCTCTGCATAACAGTAAAGTTCTCGTGCCATGTTTGGGAAATCTATGATATCTCTTGATCCCGAACATCAACTAAGCTCATTCTAGGCTCTTTTGAAAGAAAACTCAGTTCTTTTACTTTTTCCTCCAATTCTGATTCTATAAAAAGATAAAAAGTATTTTAATCTCAGCTACTAAAAGAAGACAAAGAAATAACGAAGTTACTAAAACTACACGGGATTTGCCCTTCCCTTACAAACTTATCCTAATATAAACTATCTTGTTTTCCTTATATTTTAAATTATTAAGTTCATGCCTAATCAATCAAACTCTGCCAGCATATTCATATTCATCGCCCGCCAACAATACCCATCTCCGCCAATACTACTAATCCCCCAAACATCACTCACATCGGTCAACTCCACTAGCACGTCTTATATTCATTTCCTTGACTTACATCCACTGACAACTCTACCTCACAAATCCTCTTCCTCGTAGCTTTACTATGTTAGTCAACTCTCCCTTTAAATTTAGTCAAATCTTATTCACTTTATCAATCTTTGACTTGAGGACACTTTGATGATTCATTAAATTGTTATTTTAATTGACTTACTTGATTCAATGGTCTACTTGATAATTTTTGACCTCACTTAGAATTGACATAAAAAGTTACACTTGACTTCGCTAATCAATGCATAGCACGTTACTTTGATCATATGGAGTCATCACAATTTACTTGTCTAATAACTTCCTATTTGTATCATATATATGCATCGTATCATGGATATGTCTCTCGCTCTATCCGGACATATACTCAGATCTTGACTTGCTTGGAACATTCCGTCATCAAACGTGACTCAACTTGTGTTTTGCCCGGACATGTACTTGGATATTGATGGAACATTCTGTTTTCGGACGTGACTCGACTTGTGCAATATGTTACCGTGATACTTACCTTGAATGATACTGGCTATTACTTGAAGTGACTTAATTCCTGAATTAATTCATTAATAAAACAATGGGGTACAATGGGGACACTGAATGGTGGAATGAAATACGTGTTGTAGAAGTTAGGTTGCACAACCACATTAGCCACATGTTCTCAATGTCCACTTCATGATAAATTAGCACTTAACGGTGCAGCTGGCTCAAAGGAGACTAGCATCCGTGGTCATGATCACGGGTATGCACATGATAAATTAGTACTCAACAATGTGGTTGGTTCAAGAGAGGCCAGTATCTGTGGTCATGATTCTAGGTAAGCACGAGATAAATTAGCACTTAGCAGTGTGGCTGGTTCAAGGGAGACCAATATCTGTGGCCGTGATCCCAGATATGCACAGGGTAAATTAGTACTTAGTAGTGCGGCTGGTTCAAGCGAGATCAACGTCTGTTAGTGTGATCCCGGGTATGTACAGGATAATTAGCACTTAGCGGTGTGGCTTGTTCAAGGGAGACCAGCGTCTGTGGCCATAGTACCGGGTATGCACGATACACTTCTAAAGCACATATGAACTATCTATCAATCAGTTCCATCAAATGTTAATTTAGCTCCACATGAGAAGTGAATGCTCCGCGAGGATGATATTACCATTCTATATCTAACGGGGACTTTCTCTGCTTGTTTGAGTGTTTTTGAGACATGCGGACCACCCTAGGGTTTAGCCTTACAGACACTAGTTTATGTATAAGATATTATATATCTCGTTACACATTACATCTTCATCTTGCCTTACATAGTATAATGAATTTATTTATTATAACATGCCTTTGAGACCATTCTGTCATACTCTGCGTATAAGTACTTTCAGTTACACATGTGTTACGCTTTTATTATTATGTAATTTATATTAGTATTAATTTATGTTATGTATATGATTCTATTTCTTATCGGGTCCGACCCCTGCGTTAACTCTATATGTCTAGATATTAGGAAATTCGAAGAGGCCCAACCAACTGAGGGTTCGTACTTTCAAGAGTAAGTAAACCTCAACGGATCGTTGAATACTCTCCCTTTGAATGAAATTATCTCTTGTTTGGAAATCCTTATGTTTAGTCTCAATTTGTATTATTATTGTTTAGCGAGTTGTTCTTCTTTGTTGTAAAATACTTTATTGATGGCAACGTCCCCTGCAATCATTATATTATGATCTTCTTGAGACTGTTTTGGATAATGCAATATAATATTTTGAATTGTAGTAATAAAATTTATTTATGTTGTATACTCTGATTGCGGGCTCTTTATTATTAAGGGCCTTGTGTACCTATTTTTCGGTACTGACCGATAATGTCGTACCAACAAATTGAATACATCGCCAAGAACTTTTACAGTGCAGTTTGGAATGTTACACTGATCGACAATCTGCAGTGGTTGGAGGTGAATCAACAGTACTTGCTTTTGGAACTTGTGGATCAAAGGTGGTCGTGGAACAATAGATAGCATTGGTGTCCATAAGAAATGATCAACATGGTAGTGACTGCAGGAACAAATTGTGGTCGCTATGCCACTGGGGGGCAACGATAAATGATAAAGAGCATGACGATATATATCCATGGGGTCAAACATGCATTATTTTGGATGTTTGTTGTCCGATTCTCACCAAGTAAGGAATTAATGGAGGATATCAATGGAGTCCCATTACCTGAAAAAAAGAGGGAATATTGTAATGTCTAGAAGGATCCTGACATTATTGGAAATAACGAATATCAAGTTGGAGCCAAATATGGACATTAAAAGCTTGAACAATGCCAGCAAAATAAACAAAAGAACAGCAGAATCCTAGGGAAAAATAAATAAATAAATAAATATATATATATATATATATATATATATATATATATATATATATATATATATATATATATATATATATATATATATATATATATATCGTATGCAATTTTGACAGAGTCATGCAAGAAGTTAATCTTTGCTAGCTAATCAAACCATGTATATATCTTCGTGTAGGTTACAACCAAACATTAATAATTAAATGTACCCATATAAATTGTTTGATTGAGTCTTCGCAGTTTGCAGAGAAGAAAGGATAACGAAGATCTCTAGAGTACTGTATATAATATATATTTCATGGAGTTAGTAACCAAGGGACGAAGTCCTAGAAGAGGACAAACTGAGAGCGCGTAGAAAACAGTCGTGCACCATGGAAGAGCAAAAGGGCTTCATACGTACGGAGCCTCTATATAAGGAAGAGGCCAAGCTACTCTACCCTAACTCAAACCAATTCAGAACCCACTCCTTCCGAGAGAGAGAGAGAGAGAGAGAGAGATGAACTCAGTAGCCAAGATAATGCTGGTTACTCTCTTGTTTGTTGCAGCAATGACAACTGCTGTGAGTAGTGCTTCCTTGGCCAAGTGCGGCAAAGCCAAGTATTCCGGTGTTCTCGCCCGTCAGTTCACTAGGAACCTCGACCAAGTCCTGGCCGAGCTGAAGGCAAAGACTCCGGCTGATGGCAATTTCGAGCAAGTAGCTGAGAGGAGGACATCCGGGGCAAGAGTGTTTGGACGAGCATCTTGCTTCTCTTCGTTGACCACAAGTGTTGAAGGATGCACTTCGTGCCTCGACAAAGCTATCAGGGCCATCAAGAAAAACTGCAAGAACAGCATCCGGGCAAGTGCTGGGTCTGCTGCCGCCGGCTGCAGCATTCGTTATGATAATGTTAGGATCAAGGCATGATGTTGTGTTGAGTTGAGTTGATTTCTTCCAAGTTTGTTTGGTTTCTCTCCATTGTAATAAGAGAAGTGGTGTTGAATAATATCTCATTGCATTTTACATGAAATTGTTCGCTTGTACATAGTGAACTAACTTTTCTGTCAATTTAATTAGTACATTCTAACATATGCTACGGACATATATATAACCTATTATAATGAAATTTTGATATAACGGTACCTTTAAAATTAACTAAAAATAACCAAAAATCATCCGAGTCAAAATGATTGGTATGTACGATCACCTCAAATTTGCTACGAACACCTCATCTCCTAATTCTCTTTTCTCTTATTTTTTATTTTTTAATTTCTTTTTAACTCTTAGCTGTACCTAGATTTGTCTCTCCCTTCTCCCTTGATGTTTGTCGATGACTCATGAGCAATTCATGTCACCTCCTGATGTCGCTCGGAGTTGGTAAGAATTTCTCTCATGAGAGATAGAGATCCAACCCTTATGGCTGTGCCTCTCTACTTACACCATGTCCGTGCACTCATGCTCCCTACTGTGTGACACCTGTTTGATGTGTTAATTTATTTATGTAAATACCCACTCAAGAAATGATATCCTTATTTAAAAAAAAAAAAAAAAAAATCCTTCTTTTTTTTTTTTTAACTTTTTGCTCGACTGACTTTTGTCTCCCCCACCCTTCATCTTGATTTTTAATTCTCCTATTTCATACACTCTGGTACAATTTATGCTTCCCTCAAAATATTTTTTAATGGAGCTTGGTGATTATCCCCCGTTTCAGCTCAAATATATATATATATATATGGATTACTGTAGGTGAGCCGCCAGTTCAGGAAAAATTACGTGAGGTAGCGGCAAAACTATAATGATCTAATAATTTTCCTTCAATTTTTTTTAACAATTAACTTCTTTCGAATTAAATTTTATAAATCTTAGAGTTCATTTACCCTTTCATTGAGTGCATACAAAATATTTTTATTCATTGAAAACCGTTAATTTTGTGTTAATTTGATGGAAGACAAAATCAAAACTAAAACCCAAGAAATTTGGTATAAGTGAACCCTAGGGAGTCGAGATCATAATCCAGAAGAATTTTAAAAAAAAATATTGGAGATAGTGGAAATAAACTGTAGCTCAGGTAACTTGCGTGAGTTGTAAGCTAATTTCCATTTTTCTAATATATATATATATATATATATATATATATATATATATATATATATATATATATATATATATATATATATATATATATATATATATATATATATATATATATATATATATATATATATATATTTGTGTGTGTGTGTGTGTGTGTATATATATATATATATATATATATATATATATATATATATATATATATATATATATATATATATATATATATGAATATTGTAGGTGAGCCGCCAGCTCAGGAAAAATTACGTGAGCTGGCTGCAAAAATATAGTAATTAAATAAAAAATGTCAATTTTTTTAGAATTAGGATTTTTGTCTCTTTCACTTTAATAAGATCAAATCTCAAGAATTTTGGAGTTCATTACACTTTCATCAAGTGGATACAAAATGTTTACTCATTGAAAACCATGAAAATTTGTGTCAACTTGATAGATGATCAAATCAAAACTAAAACCTAAGAAATTAGGTATGAGTGAATCCTAAATAGTCGAAATCATAATACAAGAGAAAATGTTTTAAATATATATATATATATATATATATATATAGAGAGAGAGAGAGAGAGAGAGAGAGAGAGAGAGAGAGAGAGAGACGCCCTATACTAGGTAAAGTGTGGTGCATATGCAATAGATGTCTATGAAGAGGATGACAAAACAACGGAATTTCTCCAAATTGCATGGTTTATGTACGAGCCAAGATGGAGATTATTGAGTTTATGTCTTACCTCCGTTGAGTATTTAGATGTAATTAGAGATCACAATGAGTCTAAATTAGACTTTGGCTAGATAAGCAATTTTTTATTTGGTTTGAAATACCACATAGATGAAGATAGTAATATTTGAATTGTAACACTATATATATCTTTTATATGTGAGATGAGAGATGAAGGATTTGCATTACGAAAGAAAAAAATTATGACATCTTTTATAACAACTTAGAGACATAGAGGTGTAACTACATCTCTTCTACGTAGTAATACGTAATTCTTTGTATTCTTCTTGTTATGTTTTTTCTATCAGACAAACCCTTTAGTCAGCTATAGAATTATGCTTAATATATTGATCTCAGATTGGGAAATTCGAACCACAACATAATTTTATTGATTATTATTATTATTATTATTATTATTATTATTTGAGTAAAACATGTGCAACAGAGTACTAGACAAGAAAACAGTCCCTCACGAACTTCCCTTGCTTCAGGAACCAGTAGTAACAGGTAGAAGCTTTCGTCATGCAACGAGTCCGAAAATGTTTTTAACTGTTACAGGTTGACTCACGAACTTATTGCTAGGCTTCTTCCACAGCTGACCAAAGGGTTTGTATGATGACAACAATGTTTCACAACTAGTTTGGAATCACTATCGATGATGGTTAGCGATCTGCAAATCCTTTGATTTCCCTCCTGCACGTCAATGTATTTGAGGCATCTCGCCTGAAGACACCAAAATTCTTTCCGAGGTATCTGGTTGCTGATGAGCATTCTTGGCGCTTTCACAGGATTCAATGGTCATGCTCTGCATCTGTACTCCGTTGCTGGTCCCACTGGACGTGTTCTGCTTCTTTTCACCGCGACCAAACATTCCAAAGAGCCGAGAAATACCAGGTGCACGGGGTCTCTTTCTTTTTCTGGCTTCTGCGGCCCAGCCATGAAGTGTTGCTTGCAAGTGCTCAGCAAATATTGCTCGTTTGTAGGTGTCACCCATCTGTACTGATCAGTAACTCCAAAGTGGTGAGAATTCGAAACTAGAGGGACATAAGATGACGGTGGAAAGGATGAAACTACGATCAGACCTGAGTGACGATGGCATACAAAGGAAGAGTACTATAGCTGCACAACACCTGTATGATGACGCTGCAGAAGCAATAGCTTGCACATCAGTAAAACTGCAATAAAAGGAAAATAAAAAGTCGAGGAAGAACTGAGCAAAAACTCGATATTTACCCCATAACGAGTCTAGGAATGAGATAACCCACACTTTCCATAATGCAGGAATTGAAGCCGTACGTGCACTATTAAGAAAATCAGAAGATAAGCGAGGGGGGGGTCCATAAAAGCAATCAAATATGAGAGAGCTTGTTTCGTGCTTACCAAGATCCAGAAGAAGAAGGCTATCTCAAATGCATTCTGAAATAATATGAAATGGATCAAGTAGAGGACAATGCCGGGTGTGCGGAACCAGAAATGGTCATCTGATGGCTTTACTCGTACTGCCTGATCATCCACTGGCATCTCTACGATCTCTTGGGCTAAACGAGTGATAATGTGTTCCAATTTTGCACCAACAGCGAGTAGAAGCTACAGTTGATCCAGAATGCCTACTTAGCACTGACATTAAAATTGTTCTAATCTAAGATTTCACAAAATATGAAAGCAACACAAATTGGATGGGGTTCATATTGCTATATATATATATATAGAAGTTTAGTGCTATGATAAATAGAATCTTAGTCATTGGGCAAAACAACCAGTAATCAGGTAAGCACTTATTACTCTATACACGTGTTTTCGGAAATTTTCTACATGCTAATATGTATAATCAATGAATAAGAAACTATTTACTTTTACGCATACTTACAATTAAAGGCAAGAAAGATAGCCAGAAATATGTGTGCCATCCTGCATAAACAAGCAATGTTAGAAAAAATAAATAGGTATCTGTTGTCCATACTATTACAGTTTGGAGCAGTTCTACTAAAAAAATAAAGTGCAAGAAATTACCACCTCCCTGAATCATGAATATATGTTTTGCTCTAGAGTAACTGACAATTATTCTGTGAAAGGGTGGGAGGGGTTGGACGGGTTGGAGGGGCGGGGGGGTTGGGATGTGGGGGTGTGGTTGGTTTGGCCGGAAGAAATTTATACATAATTAAGTAAGATACTAGGATCATTGTACATTAACTTTTGGTCAAATTGTTCAACTACAGGAACTTCATCTACATGTTGCACAATAGACACTAAAATGACTAAATTTTCATATAATTTCTCACATGACTCAAAAATTCTACATGATTTGATGATAAACCAAAAAATCATACCTAAAATGGACAAAAAATGTATCATTGAAAACCTGATTGTGAGGAAGAAACATATAGAAAATAATTAATTTATTCTAGTACTAGCTCATAATAAAGGGATCCATAGGGAACGCCATTGCGTTGTGCTTAAATCTCCAGCGTTTGGACTTCCAAGCTCTCCACCGCATCCAGACACAAAAATAAACGGAAGAAAAATAAAATACCACCGTTGTCATAATACTCTTAAAGAGAAGATGAGAGCGGCAAAATAATTTAGATATGTGAACCTTCTAGTTAGAGATAATAGACAGTGTTAAGCATCTTGGTGTAATCCTGATAACTCCTAAGAGGTTTATCACATAGAATGGTTTTGCTGGGGGATGATTTAGTTGAGGGGCTTCACAGAAACAGAAAAATTCTCCTTGAAAACTAGAAGCAAGAGAAGATGTGTGTGTTCCTATAAGACAGAGACATAGATGCTGATACAACAGGACTATGAAGTACGGACACTTCAAAGTGAGTAATGTACCCGTGCCAGATACATATCGGATACCAATACTTGCATGATACTTAAATATCAAACACATTGAAATCATGTTAGACTCTAAGAACTTAAAAACTTGTGTGTTGGTGTTGTGTCCGCTTTTAAAAAGTTATATAGATTGCGTATTAAACACCTCGGAGTTGTACATTGTCTACAAAGACAAATAATTATTTTAACATAAAAGGGATACTAAGCTAATAATGTCCCAAATATTTTTTGAAGATAGAGTTTTCAAATATTTTATTCAAGATACTGGTCCATTGGATTGAAATAAGATTTTTTGCTTTAACATACTTACTTGATTGGAATCACGCTCTAAACTACTAGAAAAATTCTTTTCTTTCTATTTCAGACATATCTCTCAACGAATTCTAGTTTTGATACTCATTATATATATATATATATATATATATATATATATATATATATATATATATATATATATATATATATATATATATATATATATATATATATATATATATATATCAATGTTTAAAATAGCGATAACGGTAACGTAACGTTTTGCCTTTGTTAGGTTATGTCGCAAATAGCGTAACGCATAACGTAGGTTATGCAATTTTCTATTTATTTAATAAAAATAAATATAAAACCATATAAAATAATTAAAATAAATTTAAAATATCTAAAAATATATAAAATTAATTTGTAATACATAATCTATTCAAATGTTATATTAAGTTTTACAATAATTTTCATATATCTTCATAAATTATATTAAGTCTGCAACTGTAATTCCAATCATTATTTAAATAAAAAAAGCAAGATTCCAATTTTTTATTTCGATTCCAATTATAATCATTGTTGTAATTTATATTTTGTAATGTTCAATTTATCTTATTTATGATTGTTGATTTCAGTTCAATTAAAAATTCAATAAAATCAACAAGTAAAATATTTTAGCAACCGGACGAGAAATACAAGTGAATAAAGAAACAAACTTAAATTATCAAGTTAGAAATTCCAAAAGCAATCAAACAAGCCAACAATTAATTAAGAAAATTACAGCAATTCGCTAATAATCAAAATAATAATCAACAACAATATATGAATTACTAAAAAAAAAGAATTGTAAATAACATAGCATAACGTAATTTAACGTAACGTTATGTAATATAACGTAAAATAACGTAAAAAACGTACTGTTACGGTGCACTGAGTTATTTCCAGTTGTTACGTAGCGTTGGGATTCCGTTAGGTTACGTAACGCAAATAACGGGTTTCATAACGCGTTATTTTCAACAATGATATATATATATATATATATATATATATATATATATATATATATATATATATATATATATATATAGTATTATTGTATCCCTATATCCTATTTTTTAGGATTTGTCATGTTTCCATATCCGTATCGTATCTGTGTCCCATGTCCGTGTTCAAGCTTAGCAACATGACATGGCATGTCAAATACACTAAATGTATTGACGAAATAGGAATGATGCGGAAACTGGTGTGACTGGCACATGTCGAAGACAACACTGCTTGATAATAAAAGTATGCTTGTTACAAGGTGACCACTCATGCACCATCCTTCATATTACGCCAGGGAGGCATACTGAAAAAAAGGCAACAGATGAGAAACAGGAATCCACTTACAACATACCGTGTACATTCAGAAGAAGGAATAAGACAACAAAGAGCCACAGATACCAGCTGCACATGATTGAAGGATTCAATAAGCCAAAGAATTAGAAACAAAGCCAGAGGAAAAGTGAAGGAGTTTTATACCTGATTCCGACAACTTTCTTAAAATCATCCTCGAGAGCGCGCATCATGTATTTGTGAAAGTCAAAGTTTGGGTTTGTCCTGCAGTGCATCTGGAATTGCAAACGGCATGTATCGGTCATAATGTCTTTTAAGGTTAGATGAGCCTGGTATCTGCAGAGCTCAAGTGAGCCAGGTAGCGACTTCTCGCCTGATTCAAGGCTCACCTAAACCAGCTTTGGGTCAAAAACCCACACCTACTAAACAATCACTAAAGAGGTCATCCCAATTAGATCCATTTTCAGGTCTAATCAGGTTGGATATGTGTTCAGTATGGATTTTTTAGGGCATATCAAAACTGAGAGTGCAAGATCCCATCATGAAACAAAGGGATCAGTTCCCAGTATCAACAACAACAAGAACACAAACTGATGTAGATTTCAGGTAAGAAAGGGTTTATTCCTGCATCACTAATGCAAAGTAAACAACAATTCGGAAAAGAAAATTCTGTAAGTACAATTTCTTTAAAAAGTTAGCTTACCATGATGAATCCTGCCCTTAATGCTGTGTAATCTGATCTAGTCACAGATGCATGAAACTGCTTGAAGAAAGAGATCTGCAATCAAATGAATCAATTTTCCTTAAGAATTTATTTCTCAGTCTGGAGTGTTGCACCAATCTGATGGAAAAGAATAATATACTATCGTGACCTTAAAATAGAAGGTGTCATATTAATACTTGATAATTTTCTATGGTTTTCATTGTTGATTCTATGAAAACTTATAAATTCGATTATTGAGTTGCTCATATAAGAGGACGAAGATATTATGATGACTTAAGAAAGTTCTTAGCAACAATGTGATATCCTTTTGTATAATGCCATGATGAAGGAAAGTCAAAAAAGCATAGGGTTCTGGCATGAAGATCATTTGAAACCAGCGAAGCACGAACAAATGTAGCCACAAATTTTTCTTGCTCATCACCCATCAGTCTCCAACTGTGCAAAGAATGGAAAGGATGTCCAAGAAGAAAACCAGAGAAAATCTAGCTCCATATGATAAAAACTCAGAATACTCTTTTGAACGTATCATTTGGAAACACAAAAACTAGAACGGTTCGAAGTTTCAGGGACTGTCCAGTAATTTTCAATGAATTATGCATGTTACCCAAAACTGCTGATAGGTCCAAAACTGGAAGAAAGTTATAAGTTTTCACCAGAGCAAAAAATAAAGTTTAGTTACTTTGTTGCTTTTAATGGTTAGCTAATTCAGCGTATATTCTTGTTTTCTTTTCTTTAGAGCTAGAAGTAGTATATTTTACATTTCTCGAAGTACAATCAGTGTTCTAAATATCGGATACCAGTCCCATACCGGTCAGCCAAATTACATACCGGTTACCGGATACCGGACGGGATATCGCGATATGACCCTAAATACCGGAGTGTCATATCGGTGTCATACCAGTTAAAAAATAATCATATAATTGGCTATATAAAACATAATAAAATACATAAAATAAGTTTATAGTACTTATATTGGCTTATTTACATTCAATTTACGAATTTGCAGATACCATTTAGAACGTTCACATATGTACAGAGCGACATATAATCATAAAATTAAGAAAAATAAGTTTTCAAGATAAAAGAAAAGTATTTTTATAATACATAAGTGATATAATTTTTCCCCCATTCCCAAGCTGGATCTTTACCTCCTCACTTCTCTTGGATATTGGAAGTACCAGAAGAGAACATCCTTCAAGCTATTTCTGACCTCAAAATTTATAGAAAAAGACAAACAATTAATTGATTAAATAGCTAAATAATTGTTGCACTTAATTTATATTAACTTAATCTATTTAAGAATCCAAGCTTTTACTAATATAAATAAAGTTAATAAACATAATCTAAGTTAAAAAATAATCATATAAATAAAGTTAATAACATAAATAAAATTACTAATTTTTATTAACTTAATCTAATTAAGAATTCAAGCTTTTACTAATCATTCTAATTCAAATTATATTAGCTAATTACTCGAATTGCTTTGTCCAATAATCCAATTCAGTAATCCAATAATCCAGTCCATTAATTCTACTAATTCTTGTAATTGCACATGCTATAATATAACTTGTAAGCATATGAAAGTTTATCTAACATAATCTATTTCTTCCTTTACTAAATACTAATACAAATTTACAAATTTTATCTACCATGAAACTTATAGACACAAACACACAAAATCAGTGAATTCGAACCACTGATTCAGTCACTGATTCACATTGAATCAGTGATTTGATTCACTAATTCAGTGTGAATCAGTGATTCCAATTCACTGTAGACTACAGTGAATTGACTCACTGCCACTGCCACTGGCCGAAATACTCAAATCTAAAATTCCAAACTGAAAAATGAAAATTCCATTAACACTTGAATTATTCATGAAACAGAAATACTCTATAGACTACAACTTAAGTATTCGCCTCAAATTACACCAAAAAAAAAAAAATTCTAACATAAATCGCAATCAATTAAACCTAAATAGCACAATTATAAAAGTAATTGAAGAAATTTGTAACTCTAAATGTTAATTAACATGAAAAATCAAACTTGATTTACCTGGCCGGTGGTCACTGCCCAACTGAACGGCGAGCGTCGGTGGTGAACGGCGAGCGTCGGTGAGAACGGCGAGCACCCTTCGAAGACTCCCAAACTGGAAGAAGAGCAATCGGAGAGCGGAGAAGAAAGAGAGAGAGAAAACGAGAGAGATTTAGGGCTCGATTGGGAATTTAGGGTTAGGGTTCGGCTCGATCGGCCGACGATCGCAGGGAGAGAACGAGAGAGAGAGAGAGCCAGAGAGTGGGAAAAGAAGAATCGGAGAGAGATTTAGGGCTGGATCATCAGATTAGGGTTAGGGTTTGGTCGCGGGGAGGGATCGATCGCTCGGATCGCCGGGAGAGAAAGAGAGAGAGAAAACAAAGAAATCTACCATCTCTCTCCTCCTGACCCATTTTATTTCTTAACGGGTCGGATTTTAATGGGTTAATGGGTTTAACCCGAACCAAAACCCATTAACCGATATTACCTAATACCGGCCGATATTTCTCATCTCGATACCGGCCGATATATCGCCACGTGGCCAATATATCGGCCCATACCGGTCCAAAACGATAAACGGTAAAAAAAACTCCATATCGTCTCGTTTCTTCAATTTTAACGATATACCGGCCGATATACCGGTATATCGGCCGGTATTTAAAACACTGAGTACAATTATTATTTAGCCTATAAGTGCCTCAAGTTGAGGTTTCAAGCCATAAAGGGTTAAAAATGGAAAAAAAAATGACTTTTTTATGGCAATTATGTAGGAAGTTGGCAAGTTTCTTCAGGTAACTCATTCTAGAAATGGATACTGGTTAGAAATGATTGTCAATGGCACTCTGGATCAGGCTTTGAAGCTAACTAGTGCAAACTGTATGATGAGGTATTGCCACGGGACCTACTTGGTCTAGCAGCAGCCCCCAATGGGTTTGACAATCAATTCCTACGTCCATGATACAAGCTGCATGTAAGACAATTTAAATTCGTGCAGGAAACAATTTAGCAATAAGATATGGATCGAATACAATTTAGCAATAAGATATGGATCGAATACTTGAAGACGGTTCTCAAGTTGCTTTATGTGTTTCAAAATCTAGATGATATTGGAACCAGTTAATGACCTTAGCATTAAGCCCAAAAACGATCCAGTATCTTAAAAAAAAAAGGAATCAGATACTAGGTGGGAACAGAGGAATGCAAGCGCAAGAAGATTCTTCTAAAAGAACGGAAAGTATAAGAAAAAACAGAGAAAATCTTCAACAAAAAAAAAACTTTCAGAAGAGAGAGCTTCAACAACAATGGCCAAGCAGTTGTTTCTACCTCCATGAATGTTATTTTACTGTCACCTGATTAGGGTGCAGTTGCTATAAGGAATGTAATATCCCATCTTCCAGGAATCCAATTTCAGGCATCAAATTCCTGGGAATTCTGTTACCATGCTTGCCATATTATTTAATTGGTGATGTAGGACGGAAGTAGATTAGAAATAGGGTAAAACAGAAAAATTGGGAAAGAACACAAAAAAATTTGGGAATCCACCCAGTCAAATCCACGCTCACTCTCAACGAATTTACGAGGAGAGATTTTAACTCATGCGAAATCCAGACAAGAATTTTCTCAAACTTTTATATTTCATTCAATATCTTCAAAATACTTCATACAATATTTATTTATAAGGAAAATCCAAAAAGCTAATCTTAACAGAATCCAAATAGAATTCTATCAAATAAAATCCTATCAAATCTGAATAAAACTAAATCAAATTAGAACTCTATCTAAAAACCATATCTTATTGGGGTGATTGAAAGAATTTAAAATAACAAGAGAAACTGTTTTTTTTTCCTTTCCTTGAGCACAGTCTCTTCCTATGTCAAATTAATTGAAACTCTATCTAAAAATCATATCTTATTGGGGTGATTGAAAGAATTTAAAATAACACGAGAAAGTGTTTTTTTTCCTTTCCTTGAGCTCGGTCTCTTTCTATATCAAATTGATGGAGATCAGATTTGATTCTATTAGGATTTTATTAGGATTTTGGATTTCATTAGAAAATTTGATAGGATTTTTTATTTTATTAGGAGCTTTGATAGAATTTTGGATTCTATTAACATTTTGTTTGTTGGAGTTTTCCTTATAAATAAAGAAGTATTTTGGAGAAAATGAATGAAATAAGAAAATTCTTACATGGATTTCGCTTGACTCAAAATCTCTTTTCGTGGATTCGTTGAGAATGGACATGGAATTGCCTGGATGGATTTCCGAATATTTTGTGTTCTTCCCCAAATTTTATGTTCATACTCAAATTTCAAAACCCTAACGCTAATTCGCTTCCGTTCTGCGTTGAATTGGTATCAAAGCATAAATTTCATCTTCTTTTTATTTTATATTTAGCTTTCTATTTTTATTTTTTTTTAAACTTAGATCTGAGGAAAAAAAAAAGAAATTGATCTGAGAACAAAAGAAAAAAAAATTAAAAAAAAATAAAAAAGAGAGCAAAGAAAAAAAGAGAGAGAGAAAGAAAGCAGATCAAAATAAAAAAAAATAAAAAACCAAACTCCTCCCGTAGATTCCCCTTCTTTTTCTTCTCCTCCTTCACTTTTCTTCTTTTCCTCCACTTTTTCTTCTTCTTCATCTCTTCCTCCTTCCTCTACTAACAACCCGCAACCAACCCCACCTTCAACAACAATGACGACGACTCTAGAGCCTCTCCCTCACAGTGTTCTAAATATCGGATACCAGTTCCATACCGGTCAGCCCAATTACATACTATTTACTGGATACCGGGCGAGAAATCGCGATATGACCCTAAATACCGGAGTGTCATATTGGTGTCATATCGGTTAAAGAATAATCATATAATTGGCTATATAGAACATATTAAAATATATAAAACAAGTTTATAGTACTTACATTGGTTTATTTGAATTCAACTTACAAATTTACAGATACTGTTTAGAACGTTTGCATATGCACAAAGTGACATATAATCATAAAATTAAGACTGTCACTGTTCAAACAAATTATCAAATAAATTAACTTCTAAATTCTAATTAGACTGTCACTGTTAAAATAAATTAACTTCTAAATTCTAATTTTATTGTTTCGGCTACTCCCCTTTCAGTCAGTGAATCAAATTCACTGATTCCCTCCAAATCAGTGAATTGATTCACTGATTCGACGTGAATCAGTGAATCGATTTACTGATTCGACGTGAATCAGTAAACTAAATCCCTGATTCACATAAATCAGTGATTCGGTTCACTGATTCACACCGAATCAGTGAATCGATTCACCGATTCGGAGTGAATTGACTGAAACAGTGAAACTCCATCCAATCAATATGTGCAAACAACCAAATTATCTTAAATTTTAAGCACCCAAATTCTCAAACACATATGACAATCAAAACAAAATATTTATAAAGAAAAGAAATTTGGGGCTAGCTAAACTTACCACTTTACCAGTAAGGCACTGACTACCAAACTCCTCGTCGGCGCCGCTGGAAACTAAGCAATAGGAGTAGAGGGAAGTCGGGAGACCGGCGAGTTGTTTTAGGGCAAATCGGGCTGTCGAACTTTCTTTATTAAAAATCAATCGAAGGAGATAACTCAACGTCTCGCTGAGCAGTTTTTTATGTCTTTTTTGGGTGGATTTTGAGTTGCGACCGTTCGATCTATCGAGGAGAGCGAAGTCGGGGAAGAACGGGAGATTAGGGTTCGCGAGCGATGGATTTGGGGGAGAACGCGATAGAAGCGAATTTTATTTTTTTCCTATCGGGTCGGGTCGAATGGGTAAATGGGTTTCAACCGCAATCCAAACATGTTAACAAAAAAACCAATATTGGCTCATACCAGTCGATATTTATCATACCGGATACCGGTCGATATATCGCCACGTGGCCTATATATCGGCCCATACCGGTCGAAAATGATAAGCGATATAAAATTGGCAATATTGTCTCGTTTGTGGGGAAAATCCGATATATCGGCCGGTATACCGATATACCGGCCGATATTTAAAACAGAGCTCCCTCAACAACGCCGATCAATTTGGATCTATTTCTTTAAGCCCGCATCCAAGAGAAGAAAAGAAAAAGTTGGGTTCTATTTGGAGCTCAAGCCCGATCGCAACTACATCCAATCCACTTGATTTTGAGTTTGGGGAGTTTCCAAATGAGCACACGAATTTTCCTAGTGAGCCCACTTCTCACTGTTCTTTTTGTCCGGGCTCAAAATCCAAACAGTTATAAAGTGGGCTCACTAGGAAAAATGGTGTGCTCCTTTGGAAACTCCCTGAATTTGGATTCAATATGGCAAATCCAACCCGACCCATTAAACAGTGCAGACCCGTTAAGAGCAGCAGACCCATTAAGGGAAATTTGATAATTCAGAACTCGTTTCTACTCTGATTCGAGCTATTTTCACAGTAGTCATCTTTCAGTCACACCTAGTACCTATTACAGCTATTTCACGACCTCTATATATGATTATCAGAGCTTAATTATAAGTAATTTCTTAAAAAACTTTATGGAATCTTACAATTAGGCATAAATTACTCATCCCTACAGGTGATATTCGATTTGAACTGAATTTCAATTGCTAAATTCTTTGTAAAAATTAGTAGCTTGCAATAATTTATTAACATAATAGTTAATTATTTCTCTTTAGTGATCTCATAATTATTTGTTATTTTTCAAATTAGTACTTCATATTCATTTGCATTTAGCAATTGAGTTACTGGGATATTAATTTAGTGCATGTATTTAGTTTGTCTGAGTCTACGATTTTGCAGTATCATCTAGATACTTGACTGATTTGTATTGCATGATCCATTTTAGATAGTAAACATGTCCAATTAACAATATGATCTAGTCGTCATCTAGAGTCAAAAAGGCCTAATTAAATTTATGATTTGCGTACTGCTAGAGAAATATTAGATGAAAAATTTTGGTATAAAGATCTCGTATTTGATGATTATTCCTCTATTCATGACTTTATTGATTGATTGGTGAGTATGGAATGCTACTTCGATTGTTATGAGATGTCTAGTAAATGTAAATTCCAATTTGCTAGGAGAAAATTAGTGGTCAAGCCAAATATTTTTAGATTTCAGTAGAGATAGATCATGAAGAGCATTATATGAATCTTATAAACTCGTTGGAAAAGATAAAATATATTTTTATAGATGAGTATCTTCCTACGTATTATAAGAATCATCTCTTTGATAAATTGGAAAAGAGATTCCCTCTAAATATTAGAACACAGTGTCCTAAATGTATCTCGATCAAGTGTTCTAAGTGTCGTGCATATTGGCATTATGACTATGAGTATCCAGTCAAGAGTCAATACATGGATATCATGCCTATTGATTACGTTGACAATTTGGGAGCTATTGAGATTCATGTTTCTGAGCAACGTTCTGTCGTTGAACCACAATTAGAATCTAATACGTCTATTCTTGTTGCTAATACTAGCATTCCTTCTATAATTAATGATAATATTGTTAATGAGTTGTAAGAATCTATACACACGCACCACCTAAAATCCATATTCCTATTAAGATCCATTCTCTCACAAAGAATACTATTAATACTCAAAATGATCTAATAAGGTCTAGTGCACTTCTACACGATACTACGTATTTAATTTCGGAACAAATGATGAAGAGATAGAGTATGAAATACTTGATACTAATATTATTACTAGTAAGTCTTTGAGAATTCTTCCTATGTCTTGGCAGGTTATTCCTAATATTACATTTTCCAACGAATCTTTAGAGTTTTCCAAAGTTTCAAATGAGTATAGTGATGTTACATCATTTGCGGTGATTGATGTATGCTTTTCTAAGGAACTCATACATCACTTTTTAGGAGTTATGTCACTTGAGTCTGTTGCATTGCATTTAACTGCTATGCCTGTTATACATGATGAGATATTTAGACTTACGAATTTATTGTATATCCACATAATATTTTGCAAAAATTGTTATTGATAACGAAGTGAAAGTTTCGATTCCCTGAGAGTTTCTTTCCAGAAATTGTGAAGAAGTTACATGTTCCACATACAGATTTCTATAAAGTTTCTATAAAAATTACTTTCACTATTTATAGTCTAGATATTTTATTGGATTCTTATTCGATTACTTCCATTACAAGTGCCTATTCAGATCTACCATTGTTTGATACAAGTTCACCAAAAAAGTCAGTTTCTCCTCCACCACTTCGGCTCAGATGTGACGCACAAGCTATAGTTCCTCGGCTATCACCATAGCCTAATTGGGATGCTTTGTGAATGCTGATCAGTTTAATCCAACAATTCTTATTTTTGCATTCATCGAGAATGAATACTTTGAAGCAGAGGATAATTGATTGAGATAAAATTTGATTCTATTAAGATTTTTTTAGGATTTTTTATTTTATTAAGAGATTTGATATGATTTTTTATTTCATTAGGAGATTTGATAAGATTTTGAACTCTATTTAGATTTTGTTTATTGGAGTTTTTCCTATAAATAAACATTATATGAAGTATTTTGGAAAGAATAAATGAAATATGAAAAACTCTTGCATAGATTTCACTTGAGTCAAAATCTCTCCTCGTAGATTTCTTGAGAGTGGACGTGGATTCGCCTGGGTGGATTTCCGAATTTTTTGTATTATTCCCCAAATTTTCTGTTCTTGCCCAAATTTCAAATTCTAACTTTAATCCGCTTCAGTCCTACGTCAATTGGTGTGGTATATGTAATATTAGCGGGAAATACAAAATATTTTTTTCCAAATTAATCATTATAAAACAATGGAGTTAAGAGCTAGTTGTGATTACTATCGATGATGGTGAACAACAATCATTGTCAGACCACAATTAGCAATTATTACTGAAGGCGATGAAGATTGCCGATGGTGGCAATCAGGAGAGGTGGTACGTGCTACCATTACCGGCAACAATGATCAACAAAGGCCAGCAATGGCGAAGGTTGCCAGCTAAGGACAGAGGTTCCAGTGATGATAGAAACGATAGTTGGTGATGACAAGAGTAACTGACGGGTGGCCACAGTTGGTGGCACTAAAAAAGGTCAGACAATATTGGTGGTAGTGAAAATTTCCGGAAATCAATATTATTTGGTGGTCCATAGAAAAAGATAATAAGGACAACGGTTGCTAGTACCATCAGCAAAGTTGGGTGGCGATGACATCGGTTGTCGGCGATGGTGGTGGAAGTGTTAATAAAGGTGAATAAAGAAAAATGTTATTTTAGAAAATACGCTGTTTTTCTCGATTCCTCCTATCTCTCATAGATAATCGTATTCCCACAATAGGAAATATGATGCTAGTAGGCATCAGTAAACTGTGCTTATGCCAAACAAGGAATGGGTTGATGTGGAAATTTTGAATTGTACTTATGCCAAACAAGGAAATTGATTGATTCCATTGGATTTCCGCCCACCAAATACAACCTTAGAGTCAAAAGAGTATCCTAAAAATGGATTCTTAAAGTAGAGAACAGTAGAAATTATATGCTTTTAAGCTTATGGTGCGTACTGTCTGCATTCCAACTAATTGATCATTCTGCATTCCAACTGTAAAATATCACTTTTCTTTCCCTTGTTTCCTTTTTAGAATACAAAAGCATTACCTAAGAAGCACAGACATGCCGCTAAGGATGTCGTGTCTGTGTTGGATACGTAATCGATAGACACACCAAACACCATATGAGACATGCCACACGGCTTGTCCAATAAAATAAAAGAAAAAAAAAATCGTGTCATTGTTGTGTCCATACTTCTTGTACGTTGTCTAAAAAAAAGAGTTCAATAATCTGAAAAAATAAAAAATAAACATTATTAAATTGAAAATTCTATATATACCTAATTAGCTTTATGAAATTATACTTTAACTTTTTCTTTGAGTCTTATTTAGTTTCTATATCTAAAGAAATATTTTTTGTATTCAAACTATACCTTGAGTAATGATCTGCTATCACCATGATCTTCACTTTTTATCTCTTTACAAATAGAGGGGGAGAGAGATGCATGGTTGATGGCAAAACTTGCCTTTCATAAAGGAACAAATAGACAAACTCATACATTGTCAGTGATTTTGTTTTGGATATTATAGTAAAATTATTAGGTTATAATAAAAATATATATACTTGTACTTATATTTTTTTTCGTGTCCTTACCATGTCTATGTCCTCATTTTTTTCATAAATGTTATGTCCTGTTTATGTATCTGATCTTTGTCTGAATCCATATCCATGCTTCCTGGAGCATTACAAAGTGTACTCGCCTTTCCTTCATTCTCAAGATAAATATTTCATTAATTTGTTCTGACCACACCACATTAATGAAAGAAATATGGGATGATTACAACAACTCAAGGATTTTAGAACCTTTGTTCAATTTTATATCCAGCATGAGAACCGAAGGACTAGTTTTAAATGTCTTTTTCCTACTATTATAAAAAAAATTTATGCCTAAGGTTGCAGACACATTGCATCATTGAAGCAGAAGACACATATATGCCAAAGGTGAGGCTTATATCAATGTATAACTGTATATCAGAATACGGTGCCGTAGAAAAAGAAGAACAATGGGACGTTAATGTATAAATGTTAACAGAAAGGGTTATGGCAACAATTAACAGTTACTGGAGAGGTAAACAATTCCGTATAACATAATAAACAATATGTATGAGAAACTTACTATCCAGCTAACAACAACTGATTTTCTCCAGTATCCCATGGCACGTGCTGAGATGAACTCATGGTGGTGGTGGTGGTGGTGAATGTGCTGTACTGCATGTAGAGTACAGAGGACAACAATACAAGTTAGTTATCAGTAGAACTCCAAAAAAACATAAAGGATATAAATCTTCCAGAGATATTACAAGTTGAACTCTCTTTCTGAATTGCTTCCTCCCAACTCTTCCACTGTCTAATCTACAAAAAATACAAAATTCATCCCATATGCAAGGACATTTTGAGTAAATACTCATGATCAGCTTACAAGACAAAAAAATTACAGCATGACTTTACCTTAGCTCCCCCAAGAACCATGGTAGTGGCACAAAACACCACATGGACAACTGCAAGCACAAAAATGAAGATGTGCAATTGATGTAATGCTTCAAGTGACAATAATGGAACCTTGCCCTGTTGAAATGGAGGCAGATTTCTGGTTAATGCTCAAAAAACTTTGCCATGGTGACCAACAGTAAAAACAATGATACATTTCCACATTGATTCATGATATATACAAAAAAAATGTGATATCGATGGCTATATAATCAAATAATTTTTGGTATCAGAAGTTTCACTAGAAGTAAAAGATGCCTATGAGTTGCTAAAAGTAAATAAAAATAAGGAAAGGTGCAACAACCATAGACATGATTATGTATATTTACAGTTTAGATGGCTTGCTACAATGTTATATAGCCTTCTATGGTAGCAACAAAAAATTCATGTAGAGAGGTGCAGCATTGAGAGCAAAAGATAGTTTATGTCACGACCAAATTATGCCATAGGTTATATATGATTCTCCCTTTGGATTAATCGCATAACTTATATTTAAGCACATCAAACATAACTATTTTCTACCATGTGGCTGTCCAATACCTACTGCATGATGCCTTAAAAGGAAAGTGAACAAATTTACATCAGCTCATTATGTTGGGTGCAAATTACAAAATACTCATTAACTATTTCAACACAATCAGAGGTATGTATGGTTGTCACCGTTGCTTCTTATTGTTTGAGCTTAAAACCATTTCTTCTTATTCCTAGTATGTGTATGTAGGTGCAAATATCCACATCACGTACACGGGTATAGGAAATTAAGAAGGGAAACAAAAGCTTCTAAATGCATCTTGCTCTTAACTTGACACACTTGGCACTTATCAAGGAATTTCCAGGTATGTTTTGAACTTCAGGCCTGCCAAAACCACCATACACAGCTTACAAACACATGAAGACAATTAAAAAATGAACTTTTGAAGTATAATCAATCATATTCATAAAATGCATATCAAGTAACTGGAGTTCATGATTTGTAGCACAACACTTGGCACCTCTTAAAGCCCAGGGTGTTTGATCCTTTGTTATCTGACGCTCTATATATAAATAAGATATACCAGTCTATGTATCCAAATTCTGACACTGATACCATAAATATTCTAAAAAATAGGAAATCATTCTAATACGTTAAGGAGACAGTTAGACAATTTGAAGACACTTGTTGAAAACTTTAGAAAATGGAAATTGTTTAAAGTTTTAAGTGTCAAAAACTTTAACAAAATGATATTTATGTAAGCTTTTTGTAATGTCTAAAACTTCTAGAAAACTGTATTTTTTTAATAAATTAAAGTTCCCAGTACTTTTGAGAAACTGTATTTTTATTAGTATCAGATTCTTTTTGGAAGTGATAATTTTATCTGAAGACATTTTATAAAAATTATATATATATATATATATATATATATATATATATATATATATATATATATATATATATATATATATGGAAATAAAAAGAGTATATCAATATTAAGGAAATTTATTAATATATTCTCATAAAAAATTACAATGCTTAAAACTAAATACTTACACCATGTCACTCATAGAAATAAGGCTTTATACACTTATATATCTATTAATATTATTCATATATGATGTTACTTTTTGAGTTATACTAGAGTATAAGCAGCTGTAAACAATCACTATCATCAAGGAGCAAGGGCAAAGCAAGACACAGAGGCCTCAACGCACATGAGGAGTACAGTACTAAGGGGGGCACTTGCCTTATTAAATCGCAACAATACTGAGATTTAAACATAACAATAGTTATTCTTAAAATCTCATTGAATCATTCATTATATCATGTACATGACAAATCATCGAATTAAAAGATTTAATTATTTTATCCTTTTCTCATTTTGGGTATTTGCTTTTTGGAATGAGAAGAAATGTAGTTAAAAAAAGGATGAAAAGAAGATAAGAGATGAGAAGAGAGAAATAACTAATAGGCTAATAAAGGAGAAATAGAATGAAAGTAAGTAGGAAACCATGTCAACTAATTGATCAAAATATTACGCATTAATTGTTATTGTGCCTATATTTGAAACGTGCCATGTAGATTCACAATAATTTTTCTGCATATAATAAATTTAGCATAACAACAATAACAAAAAACACAACAAAACAAGAAGAATAAATGGGAGAAGGAGAAAGCTGAGAACAATTAAGAAAAACAAGCAATAAGAATGACGGAACATCAACATACACTAAGGTGCAAGGTGCGAGGCACATCGAGGTGTGTGCCTTCTATGATGCGCCCCACATGAGGAGTGAGGCGTTGCCTACCGCCCTGAAGTGCTTGGTGCCTGAAGCATGCACCCCAGAGTGCCCATGAAGCACTATGAACCATGTCTAAAATCATAATAGCTAACAAGTAAATTAGATTTGTTTCAAATAATGTTTCTTTGGTGTCATTGTTACTATTAAGCTTTATTACCATTTTCTTTAAGTTTTATATAAGTTTCTCAAAAGTTCCTTCTAGCATATTTCATATAGTGTCACTTTAGCACTATAAATGTTTCTCCAAAGTATTATTTTTTTTTTTTACATTTTAAATTTTTTGTGTTTTCAATTAGTTTTACAAACATTTTTGTAGAGTTTCTCTTCAGTATTATGAAAGCTTCTTTCAAATTTCACAGTAGTTTTCCTTGAATTTGTTTTTCAAGTGTCATAACATTATGTACTTATGATATTTTGGGATATTGTATTCCCTATCTATGTCATATATCGTGTCCCATATTGGTACCTACAGTTTGACTTTGACTTTGACCACCACCCTATCAACACATACAAAATAGTGAAATAAAGGGTATACCTGTATACAGTAGAAAATTAAATTTTATACTAAATTACATGTAACAATATCATAAATCTGAATCGGCACCGGAGAAAACAATTGCAAGTTGCTTTACACTAAAACGTGAAAGACCATTATTTGCCAACTCTTAAAAAAAGGTATGGTCGGCACAGGACAAGTTTCCTGCCATATGGATCTGTTTCTACGTACCTTACAAAGAGCTATTTGCTTATCCTGATAGAGATGAGTGTCAGAAAAACTATTTGAATGACACTCCCAAAGCTAAATGTAGTACCAATATTATTGATGCTCCCATGTTATATATTCAATTTTTTATTTGCAACCAAGACATTGTTAAAAGGGTAAACAAAGGTGCTATGCCCTTTCTTATCTTCAAAACATTCCAAATACTTAAAACCCATCAGTGATTTATCTGAGCTTGGATACCCCTTGAAGTTTCTCATGCAAATTACCCCACTATTAATAACTTGACCGACTATTGCAAATGGCTCACCAGTTGTTCAACTGATAGATGCAGAATATTTGGGGCACCACTTTGGTCATGCTACATAGTAAACCCCCAGTCTGTCGAGGAAAGGCTTGGATGATGATAACTAACATTAAGCTAGAAGCATCACTATGTACATGTTCATTTTTCTGGTATGGGTTGTATCATTAGAGTTTAGACACAAGCAAGTACGATACGACCTCCTATAATAGACATTGATGATATTGGAGGTTCTCTAAATAGGCACATGCAATAGTTGTCTATTATGTGATGCCATCTTAGGGTGTATTCTAATTTCATGTGTGTATAAACTTCAGGTTAACCAGATCACATAACTCCTGCACAATGTTTAAAATAACAATAACGGTAATGTAATGTTTTGTCTCTGTTAGGTTATATCGCATATAGTGTAACGTATAACATAGGTTATGCAATTTTATATTTATTTAATAAAAAAATATAAAACTATATAAAAAAATTATAAATTGAAAATTGAATTAAAAATTCTAAAAGAAAATTATAAAAATATTTTATATTCCAGTATTAATTCTAAATTTCTAATAAGTTTCACAATAATTCTCATATTTATCTTCATAATTAAATTACATTCGCACTCATAACTCCAGTCATCATCTAAACAAAAAAATAAAATTTCAAGCTTATTTTTAATTATTATCAATATTGTAATTTATATTTTGTAATACTCAATTTTTGTTATTTCTAATTGATTATTTTAGATTAGCTGAGAATTCAATTTAATCAGCAAGTAAAAAATTTCAGTAATTGAAAAGGAATTATAATAAGTAAATAAGGATGTAATCACAAGTTAGCAAGTTAACAATGTTCCAAGCAATCAAATAAGTAAATACCAGGTCGTCAAGTAAAAAAAACTACAACAATTCGTTAACAATCAAAATAAATAATTGACATCAATATAAAAATTATTAAGAAAATTATTGTAAATAACGTAATATAACGTAATTTAGCTTAACGTAACGTAAATAACGAAAAAAAAACGCACTATTACGGTGCATTGAGTTATTTTCAACTATTAAGTAATGTTGGCTTCCTGTTGGGTTTCATAACGCAACATAATGGGTTTCATAACGAGTTATTTTCAACATTGCTCCTGCAAGTCTGCAAGCATGCACTTAATATCCACAACCACCATTTTCTAATGCCTTAAACTTTCTTGAACTACCTTACACAAGCAATTGATGTTAAATATTTATATATGACTAGTCATCATGAGTAATTTTGCCTTTAGATTAGTAAAGAGTTCAGAGATATCACAAGGTAAAGTAAAAAATGAGAAACCATTTATTTGATTGGTACCTGTTTTTCTCAATCTTAATATTTTCTTTATTTGATTGGTATCTATTTCTCTCAATGTTAATATTTTCTTGTGTTTGACAGCCATCCTGTCGTAAAACCATACCTGACTTGTGCAAATATTTGAAACACCACTCTCAGACAAAAGCCTTCGAGTCTTCCATGTATGTCCAGTGCGAAATCCCTCATGATTCGTCACTTCCTCATGGTTAGAATCTTCCTTCGTACACGGAAGCATTTGATATGTAACATCTTTTGTTATGCAAATTTGGCTGATGGAACCTTGAAATACAGTTAATAAGAGGGAAATAAAGCCAAGGAGCATCAACTCTGCACGAAAAGACCATCACACATTCTGTCAGAGTGCAAGAAATGGAAGATGAAGCTTTAAGAGAGAAAAGGCACTAAACAGTATGATGGGAAGATCGCCCAAAGTATGCTGGTTTTCTCACACAACAATCGAAGGATGGTTCAGTAACTTGAGTTGGCAATGAGCTAGCATGCAGTATGCAATACAATATATTGAGGGATCATGTCTCCTGTACCCAATGCATAAGAGATGCTCATTTACTGATCTTCATATGCCCTAATGGATATGCAGGCTCACACCACACTAAGCAACATATGGGTCAGCATTCAGCAAAATAATCATATCTACCTGTTTATATTTGATTATGACATGCATATGACAGTAATGCATTATTAGCCCAGCTGTACAAAATTTCACAATCTCGATATAAGGACCATTACACCATGTAATTTCAATTGTGTAGCAGATCTTTCTGGAGAATACACAGTTCAGTTTTGGCCACCGATAAATGAAAATATAAGGAAAATGAAAAGGACAAGAAGAAGTTGTGCTATAGAAAGCAGCTATAATTATGTTGGAATAAACATTGCTAGTGCTAACATCTCAATAACTTGTCATTAACCCATAGCATAACTCAATAAACATTAGGAAAAAAGATGTACATTCCTAGATTATATCAAATTAAAAAAGAAAAAAAAAAAAAAAGACATCAATCATACTACTGCAAACCTTCTTTTATCTTCTCTAAGGCCCGGAAAATTGCATCCTGTTTCTTGTGTTTTAAAAACTGAAAATAAAATTACAAGAAGTAGGTTTAGCAAACAGGGTAAAAGAAAATGAGTGCAAAGACGTGAAAATGCTGAAAAAAAAAAATAGTTAACTAAAAGCAATAACTATGATCATCAATGTTTGTCTCATGACCTACAGTGGTGTTTCAAAAACCATCTAAGTGAACATCAAGCTAGTTATCAGGAGTTTCGTTATAAATTGTGGAGAAACATAAGCAACCATCAATGAAACTGAGCGCATATACTTGGGTAGTCAACCAGGTTCCCAGGCTTCACTTGTTCAGGAAAGTTAATTGGCTGATACCTAACCCCTTTAAGATAATTGTCATTTGCATTTAACTTGACCAAATTCCTAGCCTCTGTCATTCTTCGTATCCCATAAAGTGATACACACACTATTATTCGCATAAGTGACTGAACAAACATCTCATAAAGGTTAAGTGAGAAGAAGGCTCTGCTCCAATTTTTTCATGCACGGTGGCATAGAATATCTCATATCAGAACCTGCCTTGGGGTTTGATTCATGAGGATCAGAAAATACCTTTGGCTTCATTAGCTTCCCTTATGACCCTTATCCAAAACATAAGCAGTTTAAAAAAGCAATTGGTGGTTCTTGGCACCAAGGATGACACCTAGCAACTAACTCTATCTAGGCCTCGCTTAGGCTGCATAGACGCCCACTTAATTAGTGCGCTAGAAGGCTACCACACTTAAACAGTCGCTTAGGCATTCCTCTAAATCCAGTTTTTACAAGACCGAACATATGTACCATACAATTTCATCATTAAACCGCGTTACAAGGTTTTAAATCTCTGAACCGGTATCATTATAGGATGATGGTTTACACTTTAGAATATCGAAAATCAACAGCATAAGACATCTTATTGGCAATATAGATATATCGCAAAAAAATATTTGAAATATAGGCAATATCTGCATTGATATTATAGGTCTATTTCATATCAGATATCTCAAATTCCAATACATTCTTAAGAACAAGTTTCGGTATTGATCAATATATAAAACCTTACAATGTTGTTTCGGGGATGCATATGTGTTATGCATATCCATTGTGTTCTCTTAGAATTTGAGGTGTATTGGTGTGTCTAGTTTGTATCAGCTTCATAAAACATAGTCCAAAAGACCCATGACTCAGCCTTCAAGATATGACAAAGGATGAATCCATGAGCCGAGCTACTTAAAATATATATTGAAAGTCATTACAACTAGTGGATGAAAGCAGGCTTAAAAGGCAGACATCTACAAAAGACTAAAATGGTATCCGCTTAATATACAATCAAATGGGAGCAAAACATGACAAATTGTGAAAATAAGTTCCCAAGACGTAAAATTCCCACCTGTCTCGTATTCATTTTCTGATATTCCAGTATGCTGATTATGACCAAAATCCAAATACATTTTATGTGTATAAATTTTTCGATAGTAATTTATGATGTGACATCTTGATTAGAAACAAGCTATTCCTGCATAAACAAATACTAGAAATAAGGATCTAACTATTTTCCCCTCTAAACCTTTTCCCTATTCGCTAAATGCATGCTAGTACACCAGCAACAACCACATTTGGATTTTCCTTTATAGCAAATTGGATGTTAGAGTTCTACATTTGAACAATATTCATATCAGCTAATTATCTTTTTACAAAAAATTAAACCATCATAATAATATATTTGTTATTGCACAATCCATCTGGATTAAGCCCAAGTTATACAGTCCAGCAAAGGCAGTGAACCCATCTCGTCTGAAGCCCAAGATAAGAACATATCTCACCTATATGGAAGTTAAGATAAAAGTTTCAATACCATATCTTTGATTAATGTCCAAGATCTATGGCAAGGTCAAATACTTGTCATATTATTGAAAATAAGGAAAGCGGGTCTGACAGTGACCGGTATAACTAAGTCTATCCGGAAATATGGAAACCGAGGTATCCTAGATCGAACACAATTTCTATTCTTCAAGGATCTCCTACCTATAAATACCCTCTTTCTCTGGAAGGAAGGGGATGCTTCTTTCTCAATATTGAGGAAGAGGCAAAGAGTTCGAGAAATTGTAATCTTAATATTTTTCTCCAATAAAGAACTCATCATCAAGATAATTCCTAATTCCTTTCCGAGAATGTAGGCCCAAGAGCCATCTCTACTTAATCTCGTTAAAACACCTTGTTTGCATACTCTCTCAATGAACTGCTATCAACTAACTTTGTGCTGAGTTTGTCATGAGCAGATTTCAGCACAAATTAATATTAATAAATAAGAACAAAAAAAATGAACTTATGAAAACTGGATTGATAGTTTTGTCACCTCCCAATTCTTTATCAATCAAGCATAAAAAGCCACAATGCCCATAATAATTTAGCACCAACCAATAACAACAATATCCATTTCAATTCAGCTAAAATCACAAATATGGATATCCACCAGAATACCAAACAAACATCAATTAAACAAACGCCGCAGAGTAGAAACCAATCAAAAATGACAAATAACAACAACCCATCTCCTCCTATGTTTCGCAATCATCATGCAAAATCACAACATGGGCATCTTTCAAAAGATGAAACAAACATCAAAATTCAACAAGAGAAGGGGAAGGGGCGATAAATACCTTTCCAAGATAGTGAAGGAATCTCTCAGCGCAAAGAGAGATAACGACGATGACAGTGCACACGCCGGCCACAATCCAGGTTGGGGTGAACTCCAGCGAGACACTATCATTCTCAGTAGAAGGAGAAGAGTCATTGTCCATTGTTGTTGTTGTTGTTGTTGTTGTTGTCCCCACATTAGAGACGCAAGAGAAGAAGAAGAAGAAGATCTCATTGGAAAATAAAGAGGAGGAAGAAGGAATAAAGGAATTGGGGGAAGAGTGGAGGCAATGCAACCCCAAGATCAGTTCTTGCTCCTTCTTGCGTGCAACTGAGAAGAAAGCATCGCCCCCTCTCTGCTGAATGAATTAAAAAAAAAAAAAATCCCCTTTTTTTATTTTTTGGTTTTTAAGTGTTCATGCCTTCATGGGCTGAGGCCTGGTGCGCAAATTTTCCAGCCTGGGGCTCGGCCTTTTGTGTCCATTTGCAAGCCGTTGTAAGAACGGATTAGTTGGGCTGGGCGAGCACGATTCACTCTTAAATAATATGAGAGGTATTTGCGTGGCGAGAATGAGCATGTCATTGGATCAAAAGCAGTATCCATATTTGGCTTATTATGTTCAAATATTTGAATTTAAAAAAAGAAATTTTTAAATTAAAATTTGGAATAGAACGGATCAGAAATTAGCTATTGAATCCATCTATTCCCATCCCGATTTACACTCATCTCTTATCTTGACGAAACTCACCTAAAAGTATGCTAAGTAACTGAGTTTTTCAAAATTTAGAAGATCTACTAAGCAATTCTGAGATTTACAATTTTTCCTAAATTTTCTAGCACGATTCACTCTTAAATAATATGAGAGTTATTTGCGTGACGAGAATGAGCAGGTTATTTGATCAAAAGCAGTGTCCATATTTGGCCTATTATGTTCAAATATTTGAATTTAAAAAAAAGAAAATTTTAAATTAAAATTTGGAATAGAACGGACCAGAAATTAGCTATTGAACCCATCCATTCCTATCCTGATTTACACTCATCTCTTATCTTGACGAAACACACATAAAAGTATGCTAAGTAACCGAGGTTTTCAAAATTTAGAAGATCTACTAAGCAATTCCGAGATTTACAATACTTCCTATTATTTCAATCTTACATTTCTAAATTTTCGAACTAGACTACCATTCCCAACCCCTCTCTTCCAATACTAGACTCACTCTCTCTCTCTATCAGAGGAGTGTCTAAATGAGCACACCTCTAGTCCTAGTGAGCACATATTTTCAAGTCGGAGTCCTCTCTTATCTTGACGAAACTCACCCAAAAGCATACTAAGTACCATTCCGAGTTTTTCAAAATTTAGATGATCTACTAAACAATTCCGAGATTTATAATTCCTCTTATTATTTCAATCTTACATTTCTAAATTTTCGAACTAGACTACTATTCACAGCCCTTCTCTTCCAATACTCGACTCTCTCTCTCTATCATATGAGTTTCTAAATGAGCACACCTCTGGTCCTAGTGAGCACATATTTTCAAGACGGGGTCCTCTCTTATCTTGACGAAACTCACCCAAAAGCATACTAAGTACCATCCCGAGTTTTTCAAAATTTAGAACTACTAAACAATTCCGAGATTTACAATTCCTTCTATTATTTCAATCTTACATTTCTAAATTTTCGAACGAGACTATCATTTTCAGCGCCTCTCTTCCAATACTAGACTCTCTCTCTCTCCCCCCTCTCTCTATCAGAGAAGTTTCTAAATGAGCACACCTCTGGTCCTAGTGAGCACACATTTTCAAGTCGGGGTCATCTCTTATCTTGACGAAACTCACCCAAAAATATGTTAAGTACCATCCCGAGTTTTTTAAAATTTAGAAGATCTACTAAGCAATTCCGAGATTTACAATTCCTCCTATTATTTCAAGCTTACATTTTTAAATTTTCGAACTAGACTACCATTTCCAATCCCTCTCTCTTCCAATACTACTCTCTCTCTCTCTATCATAGGAGTTTCTAAATGAGCACACCTCTAGTCCTAGTGAGCACACATTTTCAAGTCAGGGTTTAGTCTCCGAACATTTTTAACATCGTTCGAGAACTAATTCCTAACCTGAGCAAAAGACAATGTCGCAAAAAGAAATAACAAACTTGTAGATTTTTACAACTGAGGAGGTGGGCTCACTAAGATCAGGGTCTGCTCATTGGGAAATTTTCCTATCAACATCTCCCTCTCTTCAACTGTTTCTCTCGTTGTCTGTTTCTCTGTAAAAATTCTATTTGAACATATCACTTTGTTCAGTGAGCCCACCTCCTAATATTGTAAAAGGTTCAAATTTGCTATTACTTTTTGTAACTATATTTTTTTCAGTGAATAGAGATCAATTCCTGAACGGTGTTCAACCTGTTTGAGAACTAATTCCCGAATAGTGTTAATACATTTTGAAACTAGCTCCCGACTGAATAGTGTTAATACATTTTGAAACTAGCTCCTGACTGAAAAAGAGGCGGGCTCATTATGTGCTCAAATAGATTTTCCCTGTCTATCTCTATTTGTTTCTCTCTCCCCCTCACCCTCTCTGTGTGCGTCTCTCTCTACCCTTCTCTCATCCGAGTCCCATCCACCTGAGTTTTGCTCGGCTAGTAGAGGCTCACCTTTTTTTTATGATTTACACTTAAAATGTCGTTTATTTTCGTCGATAATTAGCTCAATTTTTCTTGATTTATACTTGAAATTTTTGTTTCTAGTGTTGTTCACTGCATCCCATGCCACTGAATCAGATCAGGACCAATGATTTGTGCCATTCCCCACTGCTAGGGTTTCTGAGGTGTTAAATTTGTGATTTTTGTTGATTTTGATGGTGCCCAATCCATCTGATTGATGATAAAATAGTAAAGATGATGCCTTCGTTGCTTTGCACCCAGAAAATTATCGACCACTTTTTCTAGTGAGCCCACTAAATAGTTTTTTTTTTTTTTTTTTTAAGTGGGCTCACTAGGGAAAATGGTATGCTCATTTGGAGACTCCGAAAATTTGATTAGAATCGGATGAGAAGGGGCACACATCAGGTCAAAATCCTGCAAGGAAGTAGGCGGGTTTAATGGTTAATTTTTAATTCATACTACTTAAAATTATAAATTATAAATTAAAAAAGAAAAATTTATTTTTAATTTAAAATTTTAAATAAGACATTCAAGAAATTCGCCGATATATCTGTCCATTCTCATTTTTAACTGGAAACCCTCATGCTTTCTCGCCGCTCTCTTTGCCGTGTTCTTGTTCTTAATCTTCTACTTCCATTTCACTGTTCTTAGTGGCAGCTCCCCTGAACCCTGAACAGTATTTGAAAGTCATGATTTACAAACTAAATAAATAAATAAATAAAACCAAACATTTTATCGAAAAGTTATATCAAAACGCTAAAAAAAATTGTTAAAAAACTCTCTCCATTCAACAATTTTTATTTTGTTAAGATTTTTTCCTAAAACAAATTTTGGAATTAGATTTAGAGAAAAGAAAGATGGATACGAATAACGAAAACATGAGAAGTATAAATTTTTTGAAGGAGTTGCAGTTAGTATAGGAGAAGCATTTTCATCTAATTATGTTACGAGAGTTGCTAGATGCGCCGTAGCTTTTTTTTAGTGAGCTCCATGACTTAATTATAAGTTTGTCAAAAAAAAAATTTGGATAAAAAAACCTAAATCCCTTTCTTCTCTATCAAAAAATTCCTCCGCCTCCGCTGTCACTGTTGCCGCTAGCGACAGAAGCAGGCTCGTCGCCACAGCTGCCTCCTTCTGTTGTCGTTGCCGCCATGGCGGTGGCTACTGCTGCTAGCCACCGTTGCCGCAACAGGAGGTAGTTGCGGCTGTCGCCGTCGTTGTTGCAATTGTCGTTGTTGTCAATGCCGTTGTTGCTGCCATCACTACTGCTACTGCTACTAAGAGAGAAGAGAAGAGGAGCAATTCCCGAAAAAATATAGGGTTTACTAAGAAAAACTAGATAAGTTTTAAATTTCCTTAGGACTCACTAAGAAATTGGGGCTCATTAGAAAAAGTATAGGGCGCATCTAGCAGCTCTCTTATGTTACTGGTATAATTGTCAATATTACTGTATAGTAGGGGTAGGAGAGCTTAGTCTAAAGTTGGGTTCAAGTAGCAACCCCCAGTAGCATGATTCTTTTTTGTCCATTGGTTGACATCTTTCTTTTGTCTTTTGGGGTGCTAACAAGTTTATCCCGTCTTTTTGCATATGCAGCCACATCTTACATGGATGTATCTCTTTCTTACGAGCTAATGCAATATTCCTATCTCGAATAATTTCATATTGAATGTGAGACATGAATTATTGTAAAAAATATATTGATAATTATAACTAACTTTAACTATCGATATTGTACTAAAGGCTTAGCATATTCCTATAAGAATATGTTGCTGACTTTTGCTATCCAAATTCTGAATAGGGGACGTTACAAGTGATATTAGAATCAGACACTAAGCGGAAGCATGCAGAACTAAAAATCACATAGAACTAAGTGCTATACAGAATAAAGTATATGTGTGTGCCTCTATGACGAGAAAATCGGATCCTAAGGAGGGAGAATGTAATATCTCTAACTCGAACAATCTCACATCGAATGTGAGACAATAAGTAGTGTAGTTTATTATGATTCTCATAAATATATAAATAGTTAGTATTTTTGATAAATGAATCTATAAATAATTATAAACTATTTTAATTATTGGAATTGTACCGACCATTTAGTATATTTCTATAAAAATATATTGTTGGTGTTCTGCTAATCAGATTCTGGATAAGGGGCATTATAGTTGGCCAATTATTGAAAAAAATATATATATTGGAATGATGTTGCCTAAAAGGCGAACTCAGGCACTTGAACGAGGAGGGAAAGAAGTGTTTGGTGTATTTTAAATTTGTGGACAATATTTGTTTTAAATTTGTTTAATACTATGTTGAGCTACGTAGAATTATTGAGAAGTTGAACTGTCTAGACAGCTTGTCACGAAATACCTTATTAAGAGTACAGAGACAGAGCCTCGGTCTAAAGAAAACAAAAATATTCTTGTTATATAACTCGTGTAAATTTAATAACATTATAATACTAGTATAAATGTCTACTTCATATGATCCATGAGTTTAATAACCTAGTTTAAAATTTAAATTTCTTTTTAATAATTCTTGATACAATTCAAAAATGATGGGACAATAAAGTAATCTTCTTTTATTGACGAAAAAACAAAGTAGATATATGCGTTCCACTGTGTAATGCAAGGGTGCAGATTTCAAAAGATATTGACACTTAGAAGCAGAATTTTGCCATTGTCGCCATTGTCACTTGGAGCTCAAAATAAAAAATGTCTTATTAAGATCCAAGAAAATGAGATATCATCTCTAAACAATCATTTAACCTGATAAATTGAAATTTTGGGTTATAAAAGATTTCAGATTTGGAATCAAACTACAAGCTTACACCTAAGGATGGGCATACACTTGGTGGGAACAACAACAACAATAACTAAGATTTTTATCCCAAGTATTTGGGGTAGGCTATATGAACCAAAAAAGAATTATGCCAGATCGATCACTTTGATAGTCATTCTCCATTCATTTCTATCAAGTAATATTTCCTCATTTAAACATCTATAATCCATATCTTTTCGTATCACCTCCATCCATATTTTCTTCGGTCATCCCTTCATTTTTTTAACTTGTTCTATATTGATAATCTTCTCTCGTCGAACTGGTACATTTGTAGGCCTACGTTGTACATGACCAAACTATCGTAAGCGATTTTCTCGCATTTTCTTATCGATGGGAGCTATATCTATTTTAGTACGAATATCTTCATTTCTCACTTTATCTCTCCTAATGTTGCTGCATATCCAGTAATGTTGCTGCATATCCAGCAGAGCATGCGCATCTCTGTTACACTTATCTTCTGTAAATGACATTTCTTTATATCCCAACATTTCGTGTCATATAATAAAGCTGACATAATAGCAGTTCTATAAAAAATTTCCTTCAAAAATAAAGAATTTGATCTGTTCGAGAGTAACATCAAACTCAAACTCGAGTCTCATGTGACCTAATTAAGTCCCCGTAACTTTGACACCAATCTATATCTCTTTGTTAGGGATGTCTTGTGTGACTTGTATTATTATGACCATGACATCTGACTATAACTTTGTACATGCAATTTTTCCTTAATTATTAATAAACATTATGGAATTGAGGTTACTTTAAATCTTTGACTGGAGATTCCAAGAATCACTCCTTGAGATATAATTTGGGCCACATAATTGGAATTTCTTGCTTTGTTTGCTCTTTAATTTTCTTTTTGTCTTGTTGTCTTTTATACATTTTAATGGAGAAAAATTTTAGTTTATATAGATTTTATTTTTTTAAGACTATTGCATTTTATGGGTGGCTATTTATAATGCCCTTAGCTAATAGTCCTACATCATATATGAGATAAAAGTAGTGTACTCTATAATAATTCTTATGAACTTAAAAAATAATTGTAACTAGAGTTTTTAATAGAAGAATCCATAGTTTTTTTGTTTCTTTTTGCTAGTCAAACTCACACACACAGTTTTGTAATATTATTCAAATTGTGTTCCCACCAGAATTCGAACTCAGCACTTGAGCCAAGGCTCATTGGCAAAATCCATAGTTAATTGTAGAGCTAAAGTAGAAGAAACCCTATTATAATGAATTACCTGGAAATCCCCAAGCAATGTTAATGAAAAGATTAGTAAATTAATTTTAAAATGTAGAAAATGCCTATTCCCTGATATTTTCAAATATAAATTTTTTGAGTAAAATACACTAATCAAGGAGTGAAATTTAGAAAAGTTTCGAAGGGGGTATTTATTGCGTTTTTAAATTGATTCATTAATCATTCAATTAATGTTGTTTGGGTGTTTCCATAAAATTTGGAATCTCATGGGGATTTATATAACATTAAAAAGCTCATGACGGTTTCTTTAAGAAAACACGATATTTAATGGGTTTGTTTTTTTCCCTACATTAGCCTAATTGTAATTTACAATGATTCAAAAGAATTCAAAAAATAATCATAGGCACCAAGCATATCCCTCAAAAACTAATAAGCATTCTTTAGTTTTATATATACTATTCAAAAGTTATTATATTTCTTATTTTTCCTTAAAAGTTTCTATACTAGGGTTTATGTTTGAAAAGTGCTAACATTGTGTGCATAAACTTACGTATATATTAGAATTGTATTTATATATCATTGACAATTTGTAAGTTTCATCTGAATAAACAATTATTACTAGCTAGTGTCAAAATTTTGGACTAACACTTCATTTTCTCATATATATATATATATATATATATATATATATATATATATATATATATATATATATATATATATATATATATATATATATATATATATATATGAGTAAACGGGAAATTCACCAGCAGTAAAAGTAGTTCGATCACCACCGCTTAGGTGGCCCAATACAATTATTACACGTGGCGTCACTCAAAAGGTGGTTAAGAGAGTTATTTTATTTGTTATCTTAAGTGGCGCCACGTGCAATAATTGCATTGTGCCACCTATGAGGCGGTGAAGGAACTCCCTTCACCATCGATGAATTTTCCATTTTCTCTGTGTGTGTGTGTATGTATATATATATATATATATATATATATATATATATATATATATATGATTACTGTAGGTGAGCTGCCAGCTCAAAAAAAGTTACGTGAGTTAGCGATAAAACTATAATGATCCAATGATTTTTCATCAATTTTTTCTTACAATTACTATCTTTACCTCCTTATTTTTTTTTGGGATTAAATTTTATAAATTTTGAAGTTCATTTATCCTTTCATCAAGTGCATACAAAATATTACATTCACTGAAAGCTATTAATTTTGTGTTAACATGATGGAGAACCAAATCAAAACTAAAACCCAAGAAATTGAGTATGAGTGAATCCTAGGGGGTCGAGATCATAATCCGAAAGAAATTTTTTAAAAATGATTATTGGAGTAGTGGAAATGAACTACAATTCAGATAACTTACGTGAGCTTTCAACTCATTCCCATTTCTCTCTCTCTCTCTCTCTCTCTCTCTCTCTCTCTATATATATATATATATATATATATAAAGGAAATAAGTTGTTGCCTCAAGTAAGTTACCTGAGCTGTAGTCTATTTCCCCCGTCTCAAATATTTTCTTTAAAAAAATTTCTTTTAGACTATGATCTCGATCCCTTTGGGTTCTCCCATACCCAATTTCTTGGGTTTTAATTTTGATTTAGTCTTCAATCAAGTAGATATAGCATTAACGGTTTTAGTTTAATATAACATTTTGTATCCACTCGATAAAAAAATAAATGATCTTCAAAACCTATGAAAATTGATCCTAAAGTAGCTAAGGAGATGAAAATTATAATCTAAAAAAGAATTTGAAAAAATAAATTATACGATCATTACTTTTTCACCGCTGACTCATATAATTTACTGGGCTGCTAACTCATATATAGTAATCCCTATATGCGAAAGTGTGCGTGTATGTGTATGTATATATGTACACAAACACACATATACATGCATACATACTTACATACATATGTGTGTATTTGTTTTAACACTGTATCGACTCTATTTCCACACTGTTTCCATGATGTTCCACACTATCTCGATGTTGTTTTCACATTATTTATACACTGTTTTCATACTGTTTTGATGCAGTTTCAATGTTATTTTCATGCTGTTTTTACGCTATTTCCACGCTGTTTTCACGCTATTTTGATGTTATTTTCACGCTGTTTCTACTTGTTTTCATGTTGTTTCAACTTGATTTTTCACACTGTTTTGACATTGTTTTCACACTATTTCAACGCAGTTTCGACGTAGTTTCGACTAAGTTTTCACACTGCTTCCATACTGTTTTCACGTTGTTTTGACACTAATTAGATGTTGTTCTCATGCTATTTCGACATTGTTTCAATGTTGTTTTCATGTTATTTTGACGATGTCTTCACGCTGTTTCGATGATGTCTGCATACTCTTTCGATGCAATTCTATGTTGTTTCGACGTTATTTTCATACTATTTTGATGCAGTTTCGATATTGATTTCATGTTGTTTTGCCATGCTTTTCGATGCGGTTTCGACGTCGTTTCGATGTTGTTTCGATATTATTTCCATGCTATTTCGACGCTATGTCAACACTCTTTTCACGCTATTTCAATGATGTTTTCTTGCTATTTTGATGTTGTTTCCACGCTGTTTTCACGCTGTTTTGACGTGATTTTTCACGCTATTTCGACATTGTTTCCATACAGTTTCACACTGTTTTGACATTATTTTTCACGCTATTTCGATGCAATTTATCAAAGCCGTTTCAATTCTATTTTCATGTTGTTTTAACATATTTCCAATGTTGTTGCCATGCTGTTTCAAGGGGTTTCGATGCTATTTTCATATTATTTCGACTTTGTTTTCATACTATTTCGATGTAGTTTCCAAGCTGCTTTCATGCTATTTCAACGTGGTTTCGATGCTATTTCCATACTATTTCCGTGTTGTTTCGACGTTTCGACACGGTTTCGATGCTATTCAACGTTGTTTTCATGTTGTTTCGATACTGTTTTAACGCTCATTCCATGTTGTTTCTATGTTGTTTCCACGATCTTTCCACACTATTTTGACACAGTTTCGTTGTAGTTTCCATGTTGTTTTATTGTTGTTTTGAGGTTTTTGCATGCTATTTCCATATTGTTTCGATAATGTTTTCATGTTGTTTCTACGTTGTTTTCACGCTTTTTCAATGCTCTTTTATTGTTGTTTTGAGGTTTTTGCATGCTATTTCCATATTGTTTCGATAATATTTTCATGTTGTTTCTGCGTTGTTTTCACGCTTTTTCAATGCAATTTTTCATGCTATTTCAACGCAATTTTTCACACTATTTTGACGTTGTTCTCATGTTGTTTAAATGTTATTTCAACAGTATATTGATGTCGTTTCAACATTATTTTCAAGTTGTTTGCATATTGTTTTGATGTAGTTTTCATGATGTTTCGAGAGAGCGTAAAAACAACATCAAAACAACATAGAAATAACATAAAAACAATATCGAAGAAATGTGAAAACAATATCGAAATAGTGTGAAAATACCATCAAAATAGTGTGAAAATAACGTAAAAACAGTATCGAAACAACGTGAAAACAATATCAAAATAGAGTGAAAACAACGTTGAAACAACATCAAAACAGCATAGAAATATCTTGAAAATAACATCTAAACTGCATGAAAAACGTATTAAAACAGCATGAAAATGTCGAAACAGCGTTAAAACAACATTGAAACAACATTAAAACACCATAAAAAAACAACCTGAAAATAGCATCGAAACAGCGTGTAAACAACATCAAAACAGGTTGAAATAACATCGAAACATTATAGAAACAACATGGAGAAAGCGTCAAAACAGCATATAAATAGCGTAAAAATAACGTTGAAACAATGTGAAAACAGCATCGAAACAGCATAGAAATGGTGTGAGAACAGCGTGGAAACAGCGCGAAAACAGCATGGAGACAGCATGGAAATAGCGTGAAAACAGTATCGAAACAACATGAAAACAACATCGAAATAGTATGAAAACATCCTAACAGCATAAAAACAACACTGAAATAATGTTAAAACAGCTTCAAAACAATGTCAAAACAATGTTTAAACAACATCTAAATAGCACGGAAACAATATCCACACAACATGAAATAGTATCGAAACAGTATGGAAGCAACATTGAAATAACGTCAAAACAACTTTGAAACATTACCGAAACAACGTTGAAATAGAGTTGAAACCAATGTTGAAAACAACGCATTATGAAACATGTTATATTGCGCTACGTAACCTAACAGAATCCCAGTACTATGTAAAAACTGGAAATAACTCAGTGCACTATAATAGTATATTTTTATGTTATTTTTTGTTATATTACGTAACATTACTTTAAATTACATTATATTATATTATTTACAATTTTTTTATTAATTTCTATATTATTATTGATTATTATTTTGATTATTAGCGAATTACGGTAATTTTCTTACTTGATTAGCTATTGTCATGTTTGATTACTTGTAAAATTGCTAACTTATTAATTTGAGATTATTTTCTTATTTGCTTGTTGTAATTCTTCTTCGATTGCTGAAAATCTTACTTATTGTTTCTATTGAATTTTTAACTGAACTGAAATCAGTAATTACAAATAAAATAAATTAAATATTACAAAATATAAATGATAACAATGATCATAACTAGAATTGAAATAAAAATTAGAATCTTATTTTTTTTTTTGTTTAAATGATGACTGGAATTACTGTTGGAAACTTAATATAATTTACTAAGATAAATGTGAAAATTATTATAAAACTGAATATAAAACTAGAATAGATTGTATACTACAAAATAGTTTTATATTTTTTTAGAAATTTTAAAACTTTTAATTTATAAAAATTATTTTATATAGTTTTATATTTATTTTTATTAAATAAATAGAAATTTGCGTAGTCTATATTATGCGTTACGCTATATGTGACATAACTTAACAGAGGCAAAATATTATGTTATCGTTATCGCTATTTTAAACATTGGTTGAAACAGTATGGAAACAGTGTGAAAAGAATCGAAACAGCAAAGGACGGCGTGAACATCAAAACAGTGTCGAAATAACATGAAAAGTAAGTCGAAATAGTGTGAAAACTACGTCTAAACAACATAAAAACAACGTCGAAACAGTATAAAAACTATGTCTAAACAACATGAAAACAACGTCGAAATAACATGAAAATAACGTCGAAATAACATCGAAACATCGTGCAAGTAGCATTGAAACAACATCCAAACAACATGAAAACAACGTCGAAACAGGGTACAACGGCAAAATAGTGTGGAAAAAATGTGAAAATATTGTCAAAACAGCATGAAAATTGCGTCGAAACAACATAAAAATAGTGTCGAAACAGCATAAAAATAGTGTCGAAACAATATGAAAATAACATCAAAATAGTGTGAAAACAACATCAAAACAAGGTGAAAACAATGTCCAAATAGTGTTCAAACAGTGTGAAAACTGTGCGAAAATAGTGTCAAAATAACATGAAAACAACGTCGAAATAACGTGAAAATAGTATCGTAACATTATTAACACACCGTAAAAACAACGTGAAAACAGTATCGAAATAATGTGAATATACCTGAAAATAGCATCGACACAGCATGTAAACAATGTCGAAATAGTGTGAAAACGTTAAAACAGTATGGAAACAACGTGGAGAAAGCATAAAAAAACGTGGAAATAACGTGAAAATAACGTCGAAACAGTGTAAAAAAAAAAAGCAAAAATAACATCAAAACAACATGAAAGATGGCATGAAAACAGTGTCGAAACAACGCAAAAATAGCGCAGAAGCAACATCGAAAGAGCGTCAAAACAACGTCGAAACGAAATGAAAAATAACATCTAAACAGTTTCAAAACACGTGGAAATAGCATAAAAACAGTATCTAAATAGCATGAAAACAGTGTTGAAAGAACGTCAAAATAGTATCGAAACAGCGTGAAAACAATTTCTAAATAGCTTAAAAACAACATTGAAACAGAGTAAAAACATCGAAACAGTATGAAAATAATATCGAAACAACATGAAAATAACATTTAAACAATATCGAAATATCGAAATAGCGTAAAAACAACGTGGAAACAACATGAAAAAAATATCGAAACAACATGAAAATAACATCAAAACAACGTGAAAATAACGTCTAAGCAATATGGAAACAATGTGGAAATAATGTGGAACCAGCTTGAAAGCAACATCTAAACCATGTTGAAACAGTACGAAAACAACGTCAAATCGAAGCCGTATCAAAATAGAATGGAAACAGCATTGAAACAGTGTGGAAAAAACATGGAAAGAGTGTTGAAATAACGTCGAAACAACGTCAAAACAGTGTAAAAATAGCGTGGAAACAACATAAAAAAATATCGAAACAACATGAAAATGTCGAAACAACGTCCAAACATCATGAAAACAACATCAAAACCGGGTGGAAAAAGCGTCAAAACAGCATATAAACAATGTGAAGACAGTGTCAAAACAATGTGAAAATCAGACAAAACCAGTATCGAAACAATGTGAAAATAGTGTCAAAACAATGTGAAAGCTGCGTCGAAACAGCGTGAAAACGACGTCGAAACAGTATGAAAAAACAATGTGAAAGCTGCGTCGAAACAGCGTGAAAACGACGTCGAAACAGTATGAAAAAACATCGTGAAAACGACGTCGAAACAGCGTGAAAACGACGTCGAAACAGTATGAAAACAACATCCAAACAGTATGAAAATAGCGTCGAAATAAGGTGAAGATATCGTCAAAACAGTATAAAAACAGTGTCGAAACAGCATGAAAATATCATTGAAAAAAATAGCGTGGAAATAACATGAAAACAATATACAAATAGCGTGAAAACAATGTCGAGATAGTATCAAAACAGCATCGAAATAACATCAAAACAGTGTCAAAACTGCATCGAAATAGCGGAAGACAATGTTTAAGCAGTGTGAAAACAATGTTGAAATAGTATCAAAATAACGTCAAAACAGTATCAAAATAATGTTGAAACAACATCGAAACTGCTACAAAACAACGTCAAAACTACATTAAAAAAACTTGAGAATAGCGTCTAAACAACATAAAAATAGCTAAAAACAATATGCGTGAAAACAGGGTCGAAACAGAGTCGAAACAGCATTGAAATAGTATTGAAATATTATCAAAACTACATCAAAACTACATGAAAACAACGTCTAAAGAGCGTTAAAACAACGTGGAAATAATGTGGAAACAACGTCCAAACAGCGTAAAACAGTGTGGAAACTGCATCGAACAGCGTGGAAACAACATGGAAACAATATCGAAATAGTGTGAAAATCGTTTCAAAACAGTGTCGAAATAGTGTGAAAACGGCATCTAAATAGTTTGAAAACAACGTCTAAACAGTGTGAAAATAGTATCGAAATAGCGTTGAAACAAAGTAGAAATAGCATGGAAATAACGGGAAAACAACACCGAAACAGTGTCGAAACAAAGCCGAAACAGTGTCGGAACAGTGTGAAAATCGCATCGAATTAACAACGTAAATCCAGTATCGAAACAGCATAGAAACAACTTGAAAATCCACCACTTAATGTCAACCACACGAGATTATTTAGTTTAGCTATACATATTACCATGCTCTCAGGAACAAGGTACACATAAAATAGCTCCATAAAACTAGGTAAAGAGAAACCTTAGCTCTCTATCTCCTTTCGTTATTTAGAGACTTGATTTAAGATTTATCTCAAGACGAATATGAAGAACTAAAAGCTAAAAAGGGAGGAGATACAAGAGATATATGTAGGTTTGTAAAAATTGGACATTGTCGACAGCACAATTTTCTTTGCCAAAGTGGCTGAGGATCGATGATGAAGGAGAATTTGTATTCAAGTGACCCCACCACCTTGTTGCCAAGTGAGACACCTAAGCAAAAGAGTGGGCTCAGTTAGAATTTCCCAGTGGGAGATAGCTAGGGCACTGCATAATGACCTTAGAGTCTCTCCAACTGCAAGTGCAACTGCAAGATGTATGGGTTTGCAAAGGCAAAAATAAAGCTTGCAGTTGCAGTGCATCAACTTGTCCTGTATATGGCTAGCTAGCTAGCTCCAGGTCTTATAATGGTTGTTGGAATAAATTTTGTTGCTCACTCCTGATTATTTCTTAGAAAGGGCTTTTACATATCTGTCCCTTACTTTTTTAAAAATTAAAATTTAGTCTCCAAATCTTCATATTTATAATTTAGTCCCCCAAATCTTTAAGTTACCACAATTTAGTCACTCAGTCATATTTTGGTCCGAATTTCTCATTATACCCTTGTGTTACTTCACTTTATTCATCTCTTCCCTCTTCCTCCTTTTTTCCTCTTCTTATTAGATTCTTCTTTCTATTCTTCTCATCTCTCTTTCCTTACAGTTAATCTCTAAAGTAAAGTAACTCAGGAGAATCCATTTTGATATTAGGAGAACATCAGCATCAAGTGTAAAGATTCTTCACTATATATATAGTGTTGGGAGCTTGGTTTCCAGCCTTTTTAAGTTTATGTGGTCGCTAGCCAAAGATAAATTAGACTATGCAAGTGCAACAAGGATAGCGGGGGGTCAAAACTCATGGGTGATCAATGGGTAGGAATGAGAATTCAACGGGTTTAAGAGCCAATTCATAACCCGTCCAATTTGAAATTTTGAATTGAAAATAGAATTTTTATTTTTCTAATTCAAATTTTTTAGTAGGAAAAGCTAAGGATTGACACTTGGACCTGCCTCTTTCTATCTCTGTCAATGGAATATGAGTTAGACTCTGCTCAGGGTTAGGGTTAAGAAGAAAAAAATATTATGATAAGAATGTGAGCATTTAGATATATCATTTTAACTTCCATACATATTTTTCTAGTTCTTAGATATATGAATTTTCCACTGCATTTGTAAGCCATGATATTAGAAAAATATATGACACGTCACGATATTGGGCTTATATTATAACGAATCAGCATGTTCATAAAACAACCAAATTCAATATGGCTTCTTTACATTCTTATTTTGGCAAGTGGTATTTCTTTAAACTATCTTATGAATAATGAAAATTTTACCAATGTTTTACAATGTCTTAGCTTCCATTAAAGATTCATGAGGGAAAAAAAAAAAAAAAAAACCAAGAAGAAAAAGTTTCCAATTGACAACTCCAATTTGAGTGACGGTTGATGAACGGAAATTGATATCGGTGGAAGTGTACTCGTCCCTTGCAATGACTTGACAATCAATAGATTGATCGATCCTCATGTTAGGTCCTTATAACTAATATGTTAGTCTAATCTGAAGCACTGTGTAGTCTTTTCTTTTCTTTTTATTAATCTATATAGAAATATCGATCATGGTTCAGAAGAGGAAAACTAAAAATACAACACACATGTTGTTTCTTTACTTTAATCTGTACTATAGAAAAATATATGATACTTTACAATATTGTGCTTATATTATAATGAATCAGCATGTTTATAAAACAACCAAGTTTAATATGGCTTCTTTATATTCTTATTTTGGCAAATGGTATTTCTTTAAACTATCTTACGAATAATAAAAATTTGACCAATATTTTACAATGTCTTAGCTTCCATTAAAGATTCACGAGGGAAAAAAAAAAAAAGGAGAAATTTCCAATCGACAACTCCAATTTGAGGGATGGTTGATAAACGGAAATTGATATCAGTGGAAGCGTACCCGCCCCTTACAATGACTTAACAATCACCGGGTTGATCAACCCTCATGTTAGGTCCTTATGGCTAATGTGATAGTTTAATCTGGAGCATTGTGCAGTCTTTTCATTTCTTTTCTTTTCACTAATCTATATAGAAATATCGATCATGGTTCAAAAGAGGAAAGTTAAAAATACATCAACACACATGTTGTTTCTTTACTTTTATCTATACTATTAGAAAAACATATGATACTTCACGATATTGTGCTTATATTATAATGAATCAGCATGTTCATAAAACAACCAAGTTCAATATGGCTTCTTTATATTCTTATTTTGGCAAGTGGTATTTCTTTAAACTATCTTATGAATAATCAAAATTTTACCAATGTTTTATTAGCTTCCATTAAAGATTCGCGAGGAAAAAAAAAACCAAGAAGAAAAAATTTCCAATCAACAACTCCAATTTGAGTGACGGTTGATGAACGGAAATTGATATCGGTGGAAGCATACCCATCCCTTACAATGACTTGACAATCAACTGGTTGATCGACCCTCATGTTAGGTCCTTATGGCTAATGTGTTAATCTAATCTGGAGCATTATGTAGTTTTTTCTTTTCTTTTCTTTTCATTAATCTATATACAAATATCTATCATGGTTCAGAAGAGGAAAACAAACAACCAAGTTCAATATGGCTTCTTTATATTTTTATTTTGGCAAGTGGTATTTCTTTAAACTATCTTATGAATAATGAAAATTTTACCAATATTTTACAATATCTTAGCTTCCATTAAAGATTCGCAAGGACAAAAGAAAAAAGAAAAAAAAAAAAAAAAGGAAGAAAAAGTTTCCAATCAACAGCTCCAATTTGAGGGATGTTTGATGAATGAAAATTGATATCGTTGGAAGTGTACCCATCTCTTGACAAACAATAGGCTGATCGGCCCTCATGTTAGGTCTTTATGGATACTGTATTAGTCTAATCTGGAGCATTATGTACTCTTTTCTTTTCATTGATCTATATAGAAATATTAATCATGGTTCAGAAGAGGAAAACTAAAAATACATCATGTGTGTTCCTTTACTTTTATCTATAATATCAGTAGACAAGTACACAAACTACTCAACCAATTGTAATTCTTCTTCTTCTTTTTTCTATAGCCATTGTCTTTCTACGGGCACAAACTAGAATTTTTTTAAAAAGAGCATTGCATCATGACTCACGAACCACCACTAAATGCTAAACTAGTGGGGGTCAAGGTGCAATTGATAAACTAATACTAATTGTTAGGTATATCATCAACTCTTTAATAAAATCGGAAAGCAGAGTTATTCAGAGATCGAACTAACAGCACTGTTAGTTAGGAATACAAGTCAATAAAAAAAAAAAAAACTAAATTCTACCGACCAATTGGAGAAAAAGGTTTCAAAAGAAAGTTAGAGAAATGCAATATTGGAGGTTCAAAACGAGATTTTATTATTGATTCTTGAAACTCGAAGGGAGCAAATTTGAAATTTGACGAAATCGTACTCAAAATATCTCACAAATTGAATATCGGTGATAGTACTCAAAATATCTCACAAATTGAATATCGGTGATAGCTATAAGGAGCTCAATACAAGGACGATGAGGTCAAGTTCACATCACGTACGCAAATGTGGGGATTGAGGGGATCACTCCAGGAGTCAATAATTATTGCGCACTTCACGCTTGCTTCCACGTTATTCTAACGAGAATTAGCTAACACAACTTCATGTGAATGCATAGCAAATAAATGGTTGGTCTAATATAAATTTCAACTTCCTTATATTAATTCCTCCACATGAAAAGGAAAATTAAAAAAAAAAAAAAAAACTAAAAATAAAATCAAATAAAAGTGATGAGAATAAGTTGGGTCCAATCACCACCTTTAAGTTGGGTCCAATCACCACCTTTAGATGGTTACATCCCCACTTTGCACTTTGTAGTGCTCAAAAGTATGACTACTTTTTAGGTATATCTTTAACATATAATAATATAATTTTGTTTGGTGAACTTCTTTTTTTTCCTCCAAAGATTATAATATGAATTGTTGAATTGTAAACCACTATGAGATACAAAACATTTAATTTATAAAAGAATTTAAAATGGTAATACTGACAGACTATATATTAAATCGTCAAAATAATAGTTTTAGCAGTGATAGCAAAAAAAAAAATAGCTTCATAAAAAAAAATTATGACTGGTTATGACTTGATTATAGTCGAGCATCATAACTAATGATAGTAATGGACATGACCATAGATCAATTTTTGACATGTCCTATATAAAATTTTGAATTAAAAATAAAAATTGTCTAATTCAAACTTGTGTATAGGGAGGAATAAAAATTGACCCGTAAACACATCTATTATCATCTCTAACCATAATTTGTGTTTACAGAATTTTTTTTTCTAAAAATTAACCCTGTGTTGCTTATGTATTAAATTTTTAAATACCACTAATTACAAGTAACCATTACATGGCATGTACAAATTTTACATTTTTAAAACCCCCAAAAAAAAAAATTGATAGCATCAAATTGGAAGAAGACACAAACTGGGCACCAAAATGTATTTATTTTTCATTTTAATTTTTAAATCACCTTTTATCATAGTAATAAATAGACAACAAATAAAATATGTATTCTATTTTTTGGTTTCTTATAAAGTTAACAAACAAACGCGTGGAGTGGGGGAGTTTCCAAATGAGCACACCATTTCAACTAGTGAGCCCACTATAATTTGAAAGTCCGAATAGTTATAAAATAGACTTATTAGGAAAAAAGGTGTGCTCCTTTAGAAACTCCCGCGGAGTGGTCTATTTAACTCACGGGTTGGCCTCCATTTTGTTGGCCCATATGCACCAATCGTGGGGCCCCATTGGTGGCTGCTCCCTCATTTGTCTATCCCCGCCTAACTCTTTTTTTGTCTTAATTTTATTTTTTAAAAAAATTTTAGAGAGAGAAACAAAGAGAGTTTGTGGAGGTTTCATGGTGGAGAGAGAGTCACGAGGTGGATTCTTTCATTTAACAAGCCATAAGATAATAGAATCACCTCTCTCTCCTTCGTGCTCAAGAAAATCTATTTAAAGAGCTATAGAGCCATACATTTCTTATCGCACTCTCTCTCTCTCTCTCTCACTCTCTAATGGCTTCTCTCTCCTCTCTCTTGTACTCTTGTGCCTTTGTTCTCCTACTGAACTCTCTGACATGTCCTTGTTCATATGCAAACGATCATCATGTTGTGAGTGTTGAATCTTTGTTGCCTAGAGATGTTTGCACTCCTAATTCCAAAGGTATGAAATATAAGTTATGATTTTGTCTCTCATGTTCATTATTTTGTTGTTTCTAATCATTTTGTGTACTTTTGTATGCATCCTCATAAATAATGTGTTGTAGAGAGAGAAGAGGTGTTGAAAACCTATCAAACTACTCTTTTTCCATTATTTGCTTTAATTTCTTGAGATTGAGACATTCCATCTCTTTTCAAATGGAAAAAAGAAACTTTTTTTTTTATCTCAATTACTTACTACAATTTCATATGTCATTGGTTCTTTATTGCTGCTAAATTTTGATTCTTATTATTTTCACTCATAAGATTAGTTTTCGACAGTGGATCTTTGAAAAAAAAGCTGCGTCTTCTAATAATTCTTTTTGCATTTGTTATTATTCTTTTTTTTGTGTGTGTGGGTGAACTTTTGTTTCTTTTAAATGATTTGATTCTCTATTCTCCTTTTATGCAATAAGATTGTTCTTTATTTATTTATTTTTATGGGATCAATATGAGGCAAATGGGATTTAAACTTAATAAGACATGATAATTCTTCTATAATTGTTTCTTCCTACCAAAAGAAAATTGTCATAAAAACTAATATCAATCACAATATGATACATTAATAAAGTAGCACTCGCTAAAACAAAGTTCAAAATTGATGGTTTTATTGTGTTGTTAACAGAAATGGACTTTTAAATATATATATATATATATATATATATATATATATATATATATATATATATATATATATATATATATATATATATATATATATATATATATATATATATATATATATATATATATATATATATATATCTTCATATTATCTTGTTGAGGGGTCAATTATGAATAGATAGGTCGATACTTTCTTTCCCTTTCCCTTCCTCTTCCTCGTGTGGTTGATTGAGACGATTAATAGTTGACATGTAAATTCAACGTGTCCTTTACTATATATAGGGATGGTAATAGACACGTCCACGATCAAATTTTGATCATCTCTATAAAAAATTTTAAATTAAAAAAAATAAAATATTTATTTTTAATTTAAAATTTTGTATAGAACGAGCCAAATTTTAGTCCGTGGGTTCGTTCATTACCATTCCTAAGTAGCATTTTTTTTCATTAGGAAAAAAGTGTAACACCTTTTGGCTTGTTTAAACTTCAAAAATTCGATTTTAAAGCCTGATTTGTATCTTTTAGCTTCAATTTTAAAATTTTGCAAAAATTGCGATACCTAAAGAGCATTTAGTTTGCAAACATTTATATTTCGTAAAGCTAATATAGGGACAAACTTTGGAAACTGGATGTGGACCATAATCTACCAACCGAGCATGATTGACTCAGTCTGGGCCAGGTTCAGACACAGGTCCACGTACACCTTGTCCCCCCCCCAACCTGTAACCTATAGTAGGGAAATTCTAAAAGCACACGCCAAATGGCTAAGGACACACCTGTGTGAATTTGAAAAACAATTCATTCTTTTAATAGCACAATTTTTTTAATGGCTAAGTACGATGCAATAGGAAAATTCTAAATGTACCAACCAATTTTTTAAATATAGCTAGTATAAAGTTTATAAATAAAAAATGTTTTATAAATACAACTCGTTATGTTTCAAATTTATCCTTATTTATTGTTTTACTTTATTTTTTACCTCTCCTTTTTCTCTTTCTACCTCGTGTCGATCCAGCCTTCACACTATGAAAAATCTAGCACTCTCTAGAAAACACTATCTCCTTTTCAAAACCCTAACTCTCTTTTTAAAAAATAATTATTTTAACGATCCATTTAATTCTTGAATTTCTCATATATTTTTAAAAGAATAATTAGGATTTAAAATCTTTTTTTATTTTTGCAGTAGTTAATTGTTAGGGTTTTAACTTCAAATTTTGCAGCATCCGACCCTTCAAAGCTGCAAGTAGCCCATCGTCATGGCCCATGCTCTCCTCTCAATCGCAGCCACAATCCTACCCACAAACAGATCCTCAACGACGACCAAATTCGCGTCGATTGGATCCACCGCAAGGCCGCGGACGCCCAATTCACCACCGCCTCCAAGCGCAGCGGCCGCAGCAGCGGCCGGTCCCACGGTTCGCTGGCAGCGTCCAACATTCCGACCCAAACGGGCAGCTCTTTTGGCACCGGCAACTACATTGTCTCGCTCGCGTTCGGCACGCCTGCGGTCAAACAATCAGTTGTGTTCGACACCGGGAGCGACGTCACTTGGATCCAATGCCAGCCCTGTGTCTCAGCCTGCTATACACAGCAGGAACAGCTCTTCGACCCGACCAAATCCTCAACTTATGTCAACATATCCTGCAGCTCGCCGTACTGCTCGGACCTTGACCAGAGCGGCTGCTCGGGCTCGACTTGCCTCTACGCAGTTCAGTACGGTGACAATTCCTACACAGTAGGATTCTTTGCTCAGGACACACTAACTCTAACATCATCAGACGTGATACCAAACTTCCGCTTCGGCTGCGGCGAGAAGAACAACGGCCTGTTCGGCCAGGCTGCAGGGCTTCTAGGCCTCGGCCGCGAAAAGGTCTCGCTCGTAATGCAAGCGAGCCAGAAGTTCGGCGGAGTCTTCTCCTACTGCCTCCCTGCAAGCTCGAGCTCGACAGGCTACTTGTCCTTCGGAGGTGGCTCAGCTGCAAGAAACGTTCAGTTCACTCCGATGCTGAGCCAAACAGGCATGGCCACATTCTACTTCCTTAACCTCCAGTCGATACTCGTCGGGGGACAGAAGCTTGCGTTGTCGCCCTCATTGTTCTCGAATGCCGGAGTCATCATCGACTCAGGCACGGTCATCACCCGGCTGCCTCCCACGGCCTACGCTGCGCTGCGTTCGGCCTTCAGGAAGGGGATGGCGCGGTACCCGACTGCGCCCGCAGCCTCGATTCTGGACACTTGCTACGACCTCAGACGGTACAAGACGTTCAAGATTCCGACGGTGGCATTGCAGTACCAAGGGGCGGCGGTGAGCCTGGACCTGATGGGGATACTCTATGCAGTGACCTCCTCGCAAACTTGCCTGGCATTTGCGCCCAACGGCGACGACAGCGATACGGTGATAATAGGAAACACTCAACAGAGAAGGTTCGATGTGGTGTATGATGTGTCCAAGAAACAGATTGGGTTCGCCCCCGGGGGTTGCTAGCTAGTCAATTTGGTTGCATTGCTCAGCTCGTGATTAATCACAAATTAAGGAAATTAAAAATAAAAAAGCAAAAGCTGGGCATAAAACAATCAATGTAGTATATAGACATAAATCTCAATTAAAATAATTGTAATAAATCTCAATTATTTGCTGATTTGTCTGAAAGCAACATCCCAGTGACCTGAGAACCTACAAGCAATTTGGATAGGCTGCATGCAATTATTTGAGAAATGGCACAAGACGATCATGGTTCAGCCTTCTAACTTGAGAATGTGATTTGTTTTCGAGTGGTGTGAGTGCCCTTGGCTTAATCAGTCGTATCATCTCAATATATTTCCTATCAAAGTTGATATATTAGAGAACAAGAATCTGTCATCAGTACTCCAAGTGGCAAATGGGTCGAGTGAGCTGTCGGCAAAACCAGTGTGGCCCGCCGGACACGGTCCGTAGAAGAGCGGAAGGAGCTATGCGGAGCCTACACCTAACAAGTTGGGCCGCATGTAGTGGTGGTTGACTTCTTCCTTCTTCTTGCAAACCTCAATAAATACCCTTTAAATCCTTCATTTCTTCTCACAAATTTCCTTCTTCTTCTCGCTTTGCAAGGTCAAAATTTTGATAAATGCCTCCTAATCAACTGATCATACTGCATCTTCTTAGTCTGCTAATATTTCTTCTTATTCACATAGTGTATCCACTTCTTCATCAACTTTAAATTCTATATTTGGAATTATTTTAACAATATATTTAAAAATAATGTAAAAAAGGATAGATGCAAAACATGTCAACAAATATATTATTTCTTAAAGTTAGTGAAATTGATCATCTAAAAGAGCATCACAATAAAACACAATCCATAATCAACCACAACAAATTCAAATTAGTACTTACGATAGTACTTTAGCATATATAGCTATGATCCTACTCTACTCTAGATAGAGATAATCTAATTTAAAATATTATCCAAATAGAATAAAGTTTTAGTATAGTTATGATTCACAAAGGAAATAAAAAAAAAAAAAAAAAAAAAAAGAAGTTGGACATAAAACAATGTAGTATATAGATATAAATAATTATAATAAGTTTAATAAATCTCAATTATTTGCTGATTTGTCTGAAAGTAACATGAAAGTGATCTGAGAACCTACAGCTTGTGTATGTTGATAAGGGAATCAATTTAGACAGGCTGCATGCAATTATTTGAGAATATATTGATTTGGTGGAGTTTCCAAAGGAGCACACCACTTTTCCTAGTGACCCCACTAGATGTTTCTTTTTTTTTTTTTCGGACTTTCAGTTGTAAAGTGGGCTCACTAGGAAAAATGGTGTGCTACTTTCGAAACTCCCTGATTTGGACTTGAGATGGCATGTTATTCAACTGATGAAGGTGTAAACACAAGAGAATCATGCTTCAAACCTTCAAACTTGAGAATGTGATTGTTTTGGAGTGGCGTGACTGCCGTTGTGCTTAATCACTCTCAATGTTTAAAATAGCGATAACGTAACGTTTTGTCTCTGTTAGGTTACGTTGCATATAGTGTAATGCATAACGTAGTTTATGCAAATTTCTATTTATTTAATTAAAAATAAATATAAAACTATATAAAATAATTTTTATAAATTCAAAAATAAATTTAAAACATCTAAAAAAGAACATAAAACCATTTTATAATACATAATATATTTTAATTTTATATTAAGTTTTACAATAATTTTTACATTTGTCTTCATAAATTATATTAAATCTTCAACCGTAATTCCGGTCATCATTTAAACAAGAAAACAAGATTTTAATTTTTTTTTATTTCAATTCCAGTTATTATAATTATTGTAATTTATATTTTGTAATGTTCAATTTATCTTATTTGTAATTGTTAATTTCAGTTTAGTTAAAAATTCAATAAAATCAACAAGTAAGATATTTCAACAACCAGAAAGAAATTAAAGCAAGCGAACAAGAAAATAATAGCAAATTAACAAGTTGGCAATATCACAAACAATCAAATAAGCAAACAACTAATCAAGAATATTACAGCAATTCACTAATAAATAAAATAATAATCAACAACAATATAGAAATTACTAAAAAATAATTGTAAATAACGTAATATAACGTAATTTAACGTAACGTTACTTAATATAATGTAAAATAACATAAACAACATATTGTTACGGTGTACTGAGTTATTTTCACTTGTTATGTAATGTTGGGATACCGTTAAGTTACGTAACGCAGTATAACGGGTTTCATATTTTTAATATTATAGTAAAATGGATATACATACTTTTGTTACTTGCTCTAGCGAGACTGTTACTTCTACTTTTCATATTTTTCCATTCACTAAATCACAAAATTATTCACTAAATCACAAAATTATGATGAGTGCCTCTTAATCCACTGATCATATTGCATCTTCTTAGTTTGCTAATTTTTCTTCTTCTTCACAAGTGCATCCACTTCTTCATCAACTTTAATGGAATTATTTTAATAGTATATTTAAGGATGATGTAAGAAAGAGTAAATGCTAAACATGTCAAAAAAATATATAATTTCTTACAAGTAGTGGAATTGAACATCTAAAAAGGCTTCACGATACGGTACAATTCATAATTAACAACAATAAATTCAAATTAGTACTTACGGTGGTACTTTAGTATATATAGATATGATTCCACTTTAGATCGAGATAATTTAGTTTCAAATATTATCCAAATCGAACGATGTTTAAGTATGATTGAAGACCTTGTATTTGAAAAGTATATAAAACAATATATTGAATTTAAGAAATTATATATAAGTATATGTAAATCAAATTTATGTAGAAGAACGAAACATATTATTTGTTATATTTTTTTCTTTGCTATATAGTAGAATTTCACTTATTTCTTATTGTTTAAAAGTTTTAACAATAATCACTATTTTCATATTATTACTAATTTGATCATGAATAAATGTTAAAAAAGAATTAAAGATTTTAGAAATTTTGGTTTTCATCATACTTCTTCAAATTTTAGCCAGTCAATAATGGTGTTTATAAAACTTTTAGAATTGATCATAAAATCATTTCATTTAATAATGCTAGTGAGAATATTGCAGTAAGTGAATATTTAGAAGTTACAGAAAATCTATTTTTAATAGAAAATTATTTAATATTGCAGTAAGTGAAGATGAACTGAAATTAATTAATATTTTTTCTTATAAAATTAAGAAATATTATAAATTTTATGTGAGCTGGCGGCCCAAGAAACCATGTCTTCAAAGTAAATTGTTCAGGCATGAACTTAAAACCTAAAGTTTTACCTCGGAAAGTAAAAGCTAGTTGAAACTAAACATATTATACAGTGCGAGGTTGTCCCCTTACCAAGATGCAATAAATTTGTCTAATGAAATGGAATTACTAATATACTTTCTTACTAAAAAGAAAGAAAACCTACATCATATATTTGTTAGTTTTTAAATTTGAGGGTGCAACAAAAGCACTTTCCAAAATGTATTACCATACAACTCATTTAACACTTTATATTTTAACTGTAATTAGTTCATTATTTTCTGAGACTAGAAATAATCCACTTTTTAAAGTTATTGTTCTTCCTATAGAAATTAAATTAAAAATAATTTTTAAATTTTTTCTTGTTTATTTTATTTTAAAATTGCTATAGATCCTCGTGCAAAATTAGCAGGTCTTGAATATTTAATTCAAGTTTTCATTTAAATAAGAACTATGGAGTTGATGTTAGAGATTTAATTTCCGATATTAAAATTTTGAGCAATTTCTTGCAAAATATCTTCTTTATTTAATTTTAATACTAATTCAAGGCCCGTTTCTTTCTTTCTTTCCCTTTTTTTTTTTTTTGTAAAATTAGAAATAAACAAATATCACAATATTTATATATATCAAATTTGACCCAACAATCTGGTCCAGTTCTCAATATCAATAAATAGTCCAAATTGTGAATTGACTATTTTCACAAATTAACAATCCAAATGTGAACCGAGCGTATTCGCTGAATAAATTAAATACGCAATTACAAATTAAATAAATATTTCAAGAAACGAACAAAGAATAATAGTGTTACTTAACTCTTCTTGATCTCGATTCCTCGATTTGATATATTTTTCTCTCTCTTTTTTTCTTTTCCTTCCTTTTTCCTTCTTTTTCTCTCTTGGCTTGGGTTATGGCGAGAGAATGAGAAGAGAGTGAGATGAGTAGCCCTTTTATCCTCTTCCTCCTTTTTTTTTTGTTGTTATCCTATCACCTTCTCTTGATTGGGCCTCCACCTGATTGGCCCTCTTCGGAGGCCACCGTCCATTTTATCAAAAGCCCACCGACTCTTTCTCAATATGATTTAGATTAATTATTATATTTATTTATTTAATAATTTAATAATCTCATTTTCGTATAACATTTTCCAAAAACCACCAATTTAATGCAGGGTATAGTACTTAACGAGAGGAATACTAAAAAAATTTCCGTTTGTTATTTCGATATCTGGAATAAAAAAAACTAAAATTCTGAAATAATTAGAAAGATAATTTTAATATTATTAAATTAGCAAATTTGAGAATATTTTTGGACTTGCAAGGAAAATTTCTAAAAATCTTAAATATTAGAAAACTGATAACTGCGAAGTCGAATGTCATTTGGAGTTGTGGATTTAAAGTTACGTCCACCGAAAGTTATTTCGGTGTCCAAAATTGACTTCGGTAGCTTTATTCGGTATGATCGGTCTCAAAAGAGAGATACAGATAATTCAAAATTTGGGATATTATAGAAACATTATTCACAGAAGATAAGTGTAGCAGAGATGTGCATTCTTCGCTGGATATGCGGCAATAGTAGAAAAGATAATGTGAAAAATAAAGATATTCGTGCTAAAACAGGTGTAGCTCCCATCAATGAGAAGATATGAGAAAATCGCTTACGATAGTTTGGTCATGTGCAACGTAGACCATCGATGAAGGGAGCTTATCAATGTTGGACAAGTTAAAAGAGCGAAGTGAAGACCGAAAAAAGTATGGATGGAGTTGATACGAAAAGATATGGATTTTAGAGATTTAAATGAGGAGATATTACTTGATAGGAGTGAAGGGAGAAGGATTATCAACGTGATCGATCTGGCGTGATTTTCTTTTGGTTCATGTAGCCTACTCCAAGTACTTGGGATAAAAGGCTTAGTTGTTGTTGTATGTACTGCCAACATGAAAAAGTATAAAGAAATAAGGGTTAATTGCAGTAAGACTTTCTGTATTATAGGGGTAGTGTAACTTTTTATTTTTAAGTTCAAAACTCTCAGTTTAGTCCATGAACTTCTAACACTACTGTTTAAATCGAATTGTACCTTTTCTATGAAAACCCTAAGTACCCTCTCTTCTTGCTCATTTTAAACACTCATTCTAAGTGAAGGAGAAGAGGGTATTTTGGAATTTTCATTAAAAAAATGTGCAATTCAATTTAAATAGGGATGGGAATAATAAATTGTTAACTAATACTGTTAAAAATATAAGGACTAAACTGAGAGTTTTGAACTTAAAGTACAATAAGTTACACTACCCTATAGTATAAGGAATCTCAGTGCAATTAACCCAAGAAATAAACAATCTATTTCATCATTCCAACCTACTTCATCAAAGGGTACAAATATAAAATATTTTTTTTTCAAGTTTAATACCAATATAAAGAAACAAAAACCTCTCATACAGTATTTAGCGAGGTTCACTATTGCATTGACCATACTGAAGCTCTTTCAAATGAGGAGAAGAGATATAAGAATTTTAATATTTTGCCATGGTAGAAATTACAAAAAAAAAAAAAAAAGTTTATCTAGTGCTTTCGATCTTAGCATGTGATACCGACTCTTTTGCTATCTACAATAGAGTATGCTTTTGGTGCAGTTGGTTGAGTACTGAATGAGTGGAGAAGCTCAATTACAATAAATATGCTCGAGATATATGTTTGTTTGAAGGACTGACTGAGTACATACAATAGAAACTAAAAACAAGCACATGAGGCTGAGATGAAAGTCTCCCCAAATGATGAATGAAGACATTAAAGTAGACTTTGATTTCCTGGTTCATTTTTATAATCAACAACTAAGCTCTTTATCCTGAGTACTTAGGATAAGCTACATAAACCAAATAGGCATGTTGGATCGATCATGGATAATCCTTCTCAACTTATTTCTATCGACGATATGTCTAATCCTTTATCATCAATATCTTTTAATATCACCTTAATCCATATTTTCTTTAGATGTCCCCTCACTCCTTAAATTTGTCCAATGTTGATAAACTACACTCGTCGAATTGTTGCATTTGTAGGTCTATGTCACATATGATTAAACTATCATAAGCGATTTTTATTGCAGGGGGCTATGTCTACATTAGCAATAATAGTCTCATTTTTCAATTTATTTCTCTTAGTATTACTACACATCCAATGAAATATGCACATCTCTGCTATACTCATTTTTGTGAATGATGTCTTTTTATAGCCAGCATTCTGTATCATATAATAAAACTAGCTTAATAATAATCCTATAAAATTTTCCTTTAGCCTTAATGGACTATTATGATCATATAAAACTCACATTGTGCTCCTCTGTTTTAACCGACCAATTTGGATTATATGGTTGACATCACTATCAATCTTTAGCGACGGTCTTTCGTTTACTAAATTTACACTCCATATATACTAGTTTGGGCCTACTTAATTTAAAATCTCGAGATTCTAAAGTTTACCTCTACTTGGTATTTACTCATATTCTCATTTCATCGACGAAGACATATAATCAATAAATATCGTACATCAAGATATCTCATTATAAATAGCTCTATTAAGCTTATCTTTCACTATAGCAAATAAAAAAGGTCTCAATGGAGATACTTGATACAATCCAATTTTGATCAAAAAATTATTTGTTATACAGCCAAAAGTTCTGATATTTATCACTACTCTATGATACATGACCTTATTGTGTCAATACACTTGATGTAGATTCACTTCTTCACTAATATCCACCATAGCCCCTCTTGGTACCTTATTATATGTTATTTCTAAATCAATAAAAAAATTATATGTAAATCTCTAAATCTCTCTTGAAATCACTTTATATGTTGACGATACAAATAAGTAGCTTCTGTCATTGATCACTATGGTATGAACCCAAATTGATTCTCTATCGTAATAGCTTGTCTTCACCTATGTTCAATTATCATATTTAAGATACTCATAGTGTGACACATGAGTTTTATTACATTTAGAGCATCATCCTTATTCTTATATAGAGGTAATATGATACATTTCCTCTATTCATTTGATATCTTTTTAGTTTGTTAATCTTGTTAATGAGATCTGTCAGTTATCTCATACCCATCTCTTCTAGATAACTTCATATCTTAATAGGAATCCCATCCAGACTAACAACTTTTTTCTTGATTTTATACTCTTTAAAATCTCTTTTACTTATCCCCTTCACACTCATCCTTGTTAGGTTTCTCCATATATCCACTCATTTTTTGTATATCACTCATAAATTAAAAATTATACAGGTAGAGTAGGTAGAAAAAAATGATTTATTGCATTAGCCAATTCTAGGAATGGTTAGATTCATTATGCAATCTAATAAAGTAATTTCATAAAGTAACATAAATATTTTGTGTTGTCTAATTTCATTTAAACGAAAATTCTATTTACGTAATTTTGTAATAAAAGAATTAGGTTTGAAAATAAATTCAATTTTTATCATTTATCTTAATGATTTTTCTATTTTTTTTAAATTTTATACTTTAAACCATTAGCTTCAGTAATATGTTAATAATATCTCAAATCAAAAGGGATTATCAGTAAACCTTTATTTTCATTACTCTAGAGATTAATACATAGCATAAGTTGATGGGGATGGCTATGGTCATCTACTCTCCCGTCGAATTTCATAAGATATTCCAATGAGTTCTTATAGAGGAGTCAAATTATACTATTTATATAATTCTAGAGTGCAATAAAATTTATATGTTCTATATTTAATTAGATCATTATTAATATTTGTCCAATTTACAGAGCAAAATTATATCAATTTTGTTTAATTTTCTAATTTAAATTATAAAGTTCGTTTTGTTTATTTTCAAACTATGACCTGGGCCACCTAGGGCGGGCCGGTGGCTATTCGACTCATGCTTGGTGCATTGTTCGACTGGGGTCATGCTAGAAGCGCCAACTGGACCGTGCCTAGAATGGCTCAGGCACTGCCCGGCAATGGCACAGCACGTGTACAACAGTGGACGTGTCGTACCTTAGGCACGGTCGCCCGGGCATTAGCCCAGGCATGACACAAGGGCACAGCCCGCCGGGCACGTGTCATGCCTGTATCCGCATGTGTCGACCCATTTATTTTTTATTTTGTTTCTTAATTCTTAGTTAGTTTATTTTTTTAAGTTGTAAGTATTATGATTTTAAAAATAATTAATAAATTGATAAGTTTTAATAATAAAAAAGATTAAGAAAATAGAATTTTATTATATAAAATCTCATTACATTAACAAATTAACTCTATAAATCTCTTTGGAAGTTATACAAAGTCCGAAAATAGGGAAAAAGATACTGGCCGTCACTCTCAACTTGCTCTGAGTATTAATTTCAAGAGAATTATGAGTTATTAAAAAATTACATGAAAAAAAATACAATTGCAAAATTCAAAATAAAAAAGTACAATTGTAAAGAGAAAAAAATGAAGACTAAATAGTGTAGAAATCTTCAATTTTCAATCTTACTTTGGTGATTCTTTTGCTCCAAATCGTTTATAATTCCTTAATTTCTTTGTTCTGCATCTAGTCAGTCCTTTAAGTAAACACGCATCTCCAATATCTTTGTTATCATTGAGCTCCTCCACTCTATTAGTACTCTCCCACCTGCACTAAAAGCAAACTCCGATACTACTGTGGACATCAGAGGGGCTAGTATATTATGAGTCATATTAGAAAGTACAGGATATGTTTTCTCTTGTGATTTCCACCGGGCCAAAATATTAAAAGTTTTATAACAGCCACGTGGATAAGTATCTGCATTGGCCATATCTAAATAGTAGTGAAATTCATTGAAAAAAGTATTAGTTTGCCTAGGCTTTTTACGGTTGTATATCGTTGATTTTATTGATGTATCATCTTCTTCAATATCGAATTGGTTCATTGTATTTGGGGATTTATTACTATACATATCTTCATATATAGAATACATAATATCTAAAAAGTTCTAACATCATTAATTAATTTTTGAACATTATTTGTATGACTCATATTTTAATAAAATAATTCTATTAAAATTTTCATTCCATCTAATTTACATCATTCGATCTATAACAATTGTAAAATAAGTATGGAAAAATTTTAAAATACTTGCTAAATTTAAGTTCTATTGGCTTAACAATATATTCAAGAAATGAGTTATTCCTATTTTTAAAAAAACCAAACTAATTTCGGTTAAATAATAAAGTGTAATGTGTATGATTGGGTAGTAGGTGCCCGAAAGCGTTTTAGTTGCATTTTCAAATTTCCTTAAAAAATTAGAAATTCAATTAAATGATTTCACTCATTTAAATCAAAAATGCAAGATTGTAATTTCATTTCGTTAAATAAATTTACTACATCTTTATATTTAATTGTTTCATCTAACATTTTGAATGAAGAATTTCATCTTATTCTTACATATTGGGGTAAAATTCTTAGTGAGATTTTAAAATTATTACATATTTGTTTAAAAAAATTTCTTCTTGGCCCACTACATTTTATAAATATTATTATATTCGTAAGTTTAATTATTGTATCATTTACTACTTTTAAACCATCTTGAACACACAAATTTATTATATAGCAAAGGCATCGAATGTGAAATAATTTACCTTCTAAAATCAGTTTAGTAATATTTTTAAAATTTCTATTGCGGCAGTATTTTCGGAAGTATTATCGAAAGAAATAGGAAAAAAAATTTGTTCTATTCCGAATGCCGCAAAAATATTTAGTAAAGATTGTGAAAGATTATGTGTATTGTGAGGAAGTTCAAATCTTCTAAACCCTATTATTCTTTTTGGAATTATTCAATCTTGATCTATATAGTGAGTTGTTACACACAAAAAATAACTACCATTTAATGTCTCCCAATGATCGGAGGTTATTGTAACTCTATAAATTAATGAAGTTAAAACTGTAATTAAAATTTGTCTCCTATTATTATATAGTTTTATGATGTTCGATTTACAAGCTGATCTCGAAACATTTTAAATTTGGAGTTATATGTCGTTCTTATAAAATTTTTAAATTTAGGATCTTAGAACATGGAGTATGGTTGTTCGGCGTGCACTATATAGGATCTAATTGTTCTCTACCGATTATAGGATGATATTTAAATGTTCCTAATAAAATTCCTTCATATGTGTTTAATTATATTTGTTGAGGCTCGTTCGGTGGGTGTGCTCTTTCTAAATATTTCTTAAGATCACTTGTTTCACTTTGTTTAGGAAAAGAGTAGGATTTTTGGCAATATTTACATCTAGCTTTCCTAACACCATCTTCTAAAAAATTTTCAAAGTCATTCTATATATCAGATTTTGAAGCCATAGAGTAGATAATTACTTCAGAAACTGTGGATTGGATGGGCTCTTCTTGTGGTAAATTAGAAGACTATGTATTCGTGTGACTATGATGCAAATGGAACTTGTGGAGTATTTTCTAATGATTCACACACAAAACGGTATTTTTCATTTGATAAAAAGGACAAAAACTATCCGCGACTTGAGAAGAAGAAGCGTCAAACGAGTATAGATGTATAGTCAAAACAACATAAATAAACCAAGTAAAAATTAGCTAAAAAAAATAAATAGCTCAATGCCGCAAGCCGAAAAGAGAGCTTGAAAGTTGAGTCTTGAGAATTTTGCTTGTTATGAGAGAGCTTGAAACTGAAATTTACTTGTTTTTTGAAGAAAGTTGAAGCCGAAATGAGAAATTACTCGGAAGAGGAGATATTGATGCTTGCTCTTGAATCTTGACGGAGTTTTATATATGAATTTTGTGTTTGGAAAATTAAAGAGAGATAAAAATTGAAGAAAGCTTGAGCGTTGTAAGGAAAAATGAATTTGGATGAATTATGAGGTATTAATATGTGGGAGGAGAAGTTTTTTTGCAAAAAAAATACAAAAAAACTCCCCAACAGTTATTTGGGTTTAAATTTGCAATTTTTTTACAAAGAACTTCTCAATGGCTAATTTTAAAAAAAAAATATTTACCGTGCCGGAGGCCCAAGCACATAGGCTCGAGCATGACACGAGAGCCCTGGGCACGTGCCCGGCACATGCCAGGTCGGGAGTGTCCAATAGGTCGCTTGACCCATTTGCCAATATGGCACGCCCGGACCATTTGCCACCATGCCTGGTTTTATCACAAGGAAATAATAAAAAGTTGGGCAAATAACAATGTAGTATATAGATATAAATAATTAAAATAAGTTTAATAAATCTCAATTATTTGCTGATTTGTCCGAAAGTAACATGACAGTGATCCTGAGAGCCTACAGCTTGCGTATGTTGACAAGGGAAGCAATTTAGATAGGATGCAAGCAATTATTTGAGAATGGATCGATTGAGACATGAGATGGCATGTTATTCAACTGATGAAGGGTGTAAACACAATAGAATCATGCTTCTAACCTTCTATCTTGAGAATGTGACTGTTTTGGAGTGGTGTGAGTGCCCTTGGCTTAATCAGTCCTGTCCTCTCAATATATTTCCTATCAAAGTTGCTATATTAGATAAAAAATAATCTCTCAGAATCTTCAAATTCAGTAGATTTGTAAAGGAAACTCCAGATAAGGGATATTTGATATTTGATATAGACATCGAATAAACGCGTATTTATATATTGAGTAGGGGTAGCAAATGGGCCGAGCGAATCCTTTGGCATAACCGATGCGGCATGCCTGGTATAGAAGGGCAGGCCTGGACCAGCCCTGCTCCATAGAGGAGCTATGCCAAGTCTAGGCCTAACAAGTTTGGCCGCATGCTGATGGGAGTGTTTCTTACCATTATTTTTATACCCCCCTTAAATCCTTCATTTCTCATCACAAATTTCCTTCATACCTAATTCTCTCAACTCTCACTAACTCATAACTCATGTAAACTCTTCCAATTCGGTGTAAATCACTTATTCATATAAGCTCTCCCAATTTGGTGTAAAGATGCTCTTAGACTCTCAACATCTCTCAACTTTCTTATAATTATTAGTTCTCTCCCATCAATTTTAACTTTTAAGCCAGAAGAGTACTTTCTTCGATTTGCAAAGTTGAGACATCAGCTTAATTTATTTTTTATTTCTATAGATCAATGTTGAAAATAACGCGTTATGAAACCCGTTATATTGCGTTACGTAACCTAACCGAACCCCAGCGCTACGTAATAACTAAAAATAACTCAATGCACCATAACAATATGTTTTTTATGTTATTTTACATTATATTACGTAACGTTACGTTAAATTACATTATATTACGTTATTTACAATTATCTTTTTTTAGCAATTTCTTGTTGTTGATTATTATTTTGATTATTAGCGAGTTGTTATTTTATTACTAGATTAATTGTTGGCTTGTTTGATTGCTTGTGGAATTATTAACTTGTTAATTTGTGATTGTTTTATTGTTCGCTTGTAACTCCTCTTCTATTGCTAAAATATCTTACTTGTTGATTATATTGAATTTTCAACTGAACTGAAATCAATAATTACAAATAAGATAAATTAAACATTACAAAATATAAATTACAACAATATAATAACTGGAATTGAAATAAAAAATTAGAATATTATTTTCTTATTTAAATGATGACTAGAATTACGGTTGCAGACTTAACATAATTTATGAAGATAAATGTGAATATTATTGTAAAATTTAATATAAAATTAGAATAGATTATGATTATAAAATGGTTTTATATTTTTTTTAGATATTTTAAATTTAAATTTCAATTTATAAAAAATTATTTTATATAGTTTATATTTATTTTTATTAAATAAACATGAAATTGCGTAACATACGTTATGCGTTACGTTATATGCACTATAACCTAACAGAGGTAAACGTTACGTTACCGTTATTGCTATTTTAAACATGCTATAGATCAAATTTTATATTAAAATGTGCACCTCAAAATTATGATGAGTGCCTCTTAATCCACTGATCATATTGGATTTTCTTAGTTTGCTAATATTTCTTCTTCTTCACACAGTGCATCCACTTCTTCATCAACTTTAAAATCTATATTTGGAATTATTTTAACAATATATTTAAAGATGTAAAAAAAGGTTGATGCAAAGCATGTTAAAAAATATATTATTTCTTAAAGATAGTGGAACTAACCATCTAAAAAGGCATTACGACAAGACACAATCCATAATCAACCACAACAAATTCAAATCTTATAGTGGTACTTTATGATATATAGATATGATTCTACTCTAGATAGAGATAATTTAGTTTCAAATATTATCTAAATCACACAGCGTTTTAGTATGGCTGAAGACCGTGTATTTAAAAAGTATATAAAAACAATACATAATCTTTGAATTTAAAAAGGTACATATAAGTATATGTAAATCAAGTTTATATAGGCTTTATGAAGAACGAAAATACACTTTAATTGCTATACTTGCTATACGTTTTTTTGCCATACAGTAGAATTTCACTTATTTCTTATTGTTTGAAAGGTTTTAGCACTAATCATTATTTTCATATTGCTATTGAGTGCTTTACCAACTAGAGACGGACATAGATATCAATATAAGGATGCATATCCTTCTTTATTACTGATTTGATCATGAATGAATGTTACAAAAAAGAATTATAGGTTTTAGAAATTTTGGTTTTCCTCATACTTCCTCAAATTTTAGCGAGCCAATAATGGTGATTATAATACTTTTAGAATTGACCAAAAAAATCATTTTATTTAATAATGCTAGTGAGAATATTGCAGCAAGTGAATATTTACAAGTTACAGAAAACCTAATTTAAATAGAAAATTATTTCATATTGTTATGTGTCATATTATTAACTTGAGAAAACGGGAAATTCATCGATGGTGAAGGAAGTTCCTTCACCGCTGCTTAGATGGCCCAATACAATTATTACACGTGACACCACTTAAGCTAACAAATAAAAGAACTCCCTTAACTACCCTTTGAGTGGCGCCACGTGTAATAATTGTATTGGGCCACATAAGCAGCGATGAAAGAACTTCATTCACCACCGGTGAATTTTCCGTTTACTCTATTAACTTATCTGCATAAGATGGACTAAAAGTAATTAAGAATTTTCTTATAACATAAGAAATATTATATCTTTTATGTGAGCTAGCAGCCTAATAAAGCACACTTTTAAAGCAATTTGTTCAGACATGAATCTAAAACCTAAAGTTTTACTTCGAAAAGTAAAAACTAGTTGAAATTAAACATATTATATATTAGGAGGTTGTCTTCCTTACCAAGGTACAATAAATTTATCAAATGACATGGAATCACTTATATACACTCTTACTAGAAAAAAAAAAAAAGAAGAAGAAAAATTACATCTGACAGTTTTTAGAAGTATTTGAGGATGCAACAAAAACACTTTTTAGAATATATTAGCCTACAACTCATTTAGTACTTTATATTATAACCGAATTAGTTCATTATTTTTAGAAAGTAGAAATAATCCTAGGGGTGGCAAAAAGGTCCGGTATGCCCAACGACTCTCTGGTCAAGACCGAGCCTATGTGCTCGGGCCTCCAGCCTGGGCCAGCACGTCTGTGTCATGCTGTGTCTGGCACGTGTCGGGCCCGTGCACGGCGCGGTAAATATTTTTTCCTTAAAAATTTAGCTATTGGGGTTATTGCAATTTTTTTACAGAAACCCACCCAACAGCTATAAAACTAAACATTGGAGGTTCTCTGTAAAAAAAAATTACAAATTTAAACCTAGAGGTCAAAATAGCCATTGAGGGGTTTTTTATATTTTTTGCCAAAAAAAATTCTCCTCCCTCCTATAAATTTCCTTTTTCATCCAAATTTATTTTTCTTCATAACACTCAAACTCTCTTCAACTTTCATCTCTTTCTAATCTTTTTAAATATAAAATTCATACACAAAACTTTATTAAAGTTTAAGAGTAAGCATCAACATCTCCTCTCCCAAGCAATCTCTCATTTTGGCTTTAACCTTCTTCAAAAAAAAAAAAAGAAGTAAATTTTTGCTTCAAACTCTCTCCTAACAAGCAAAATTCTCAAAACTCAACTATCAACTCTCAAGGTCTCTCTTCAGCTTGCAGCGTTGAGGTATTTTTTTTTTTTTTAGCTGAGTTTTATTCGGTTTGTTCGTGGTTATTTTACTATGAATCTATACTCGTCCGACACTTCTTTTTCTCAAGCCACTGGTATTTTTTGTCCTTTTTTATCCAATGAAGAATACTGTTTTGTATGCGAACCATTAGAAAACACTCCATAAGTTCCATTCGCATCACAGTTACACGAACACATAGAGTCTTTTAATTTGCCACAAGAAGAGCTCACCCAATCCACAATTCCCTAAATAATCATCTCCTCTAGGGATTCAAAATTTGATATATGAAATTACTTTGAAAAAAAAATATGGAAAACAGTATTAGAAAAGTTAGATGCAAATATTACCAAAAACTCTACTACTTTCTTAAAGAAAGTGAAATGAATCATCTTAAGAGACATTTAGAAAAAGCATACCCACCAAATATGTCATCAACAAACATAATTAAACACATATAAGGAACTTTAGGACTATTTAAATATAATCATATAACTGATAGAGAAGAATTAATATCCTATATAGTGCACGCCGAACAACCATTCTTCATAGCAAAAAATTCTAAATTTGAAAATTTTATAAGAACATATAAATCCGAATTTAAAAAAGTGTTGAGATCAACTTGTAAATCGGATATTGTAAAACTATATAATGATAGGAGACAAACTTTAATTGTAATTTTAACTTCATTAATTTATATAGTTGCAATAATCTCATATTGTTGAGAGGCATTAAATAGTAGTCATTTTTTGTGTGTAATAACCCACTATATAAATCAAGATTGGATAATTCAAAAAAGAATTATAGGTTTTGAAATATTTTAATTTTCTCATAACGCACATAATATTTCACAATCTTCGCTAAATGTTTTCGCTACATTCGGAATAGAACGAAATTTTTTTCTATTTTTTTTCGATAATGCTTCCAAAAATACAATCACAATAGAATTTTTAGAAAATATTATTAAATCAATTTTAGGAGATAAATTATTTCACATTCAATATCTTTATTCCAAATGGATTAAGAGTAGTAAATGATTCAATAAGAATGCAATAGCATTTATAAAATGTAGTGGGGGCAAGAAAACAAACTTTTAAATAAATATATAATAATTTTAAAATCTCACTAAAAATTTTACCTCAATATGTAAGAACAAGATGAAATTATACATTCAAAATGTTAGATGAGGAGTTATATATAAAGATGTAGTAAATTCATTTAACGAAATGAAATTACAATATTACATTTTGGATGTAAATGAACGAAATCATGTACATTTCATTTGTAATTTTTTAAGAAAAAATGATGATGCTACTAAATCACTTTCGGGCACCTACTATCCAACCACACACATTACACTTTATTATTTAATCAAAATTAGCTCTTTTTTTTTTAAAATAAGAATAACCATTTCTTAAAAATATTGTCAAACCAATGGAAATTAAATTTAGCAAATATTTTAAAATTTTTTAATACTTTATTTTGCAACCGTTATAGATTCACGATATAAATTAGATGAAATGAAAATTTTAATAGAACTATTTTATAGAAATATGAGTTATACAAATAACATTTAAGAATTAATTAATGATGTTAGAACAAGTTTGATATTATGTGTTCTACATATGAAAATATGTATAGTAATAAATCTCTAAATACAACAAACCAACCCGACATTGAAGAAGATGATACATCAATAATGTCAACTATATTCAACCGTAAAAAGACTAGGCAAATTAATACTTTTTTCAATGAACTTCACTACTATTTAGATAGGCCAACGCAGATATTTTTCCACGCGGCTTTTATGAAGCTTTTGATATTTTAGCCTGATGGAAATTACAGGAGAAAAATATTTCTTATACTTTCCAACATGGTCCGTGATATACTAATTTCTTCGGTATCCACAGTAGTATCGGAATTTGCTTTTAGTGCAGTTGGAAGAGTGCTAACAGAGTGTAGAAACTCAATGACAACAAATACATTGGAGATGTGTATTTGCTTAAATGACTGGCAGGACGTATAACAAAGAAATCAAGGAATTGCAAACAATTTTGAGAAAGAGAACCACCCAAGGAAGATTGAAAATTGAAGACTTATACACTATTAGTATTTATTTTTTTTCCTCTTTACAATTGTAATTTTTTTATTTAGAGTTCTACAATTGTATTTTTTTTATGTAATTTTTTAATAACACATAATTCTCTTAGAAGTAATAATAAGATTAAGTTGAGAATGATGGCCAGACTTTCCCCTCTCTTCGAGCTTTGTGTAATTTTCAAAGAAATTTATAGAGTTAATTGAGATTCTATATAACAAAATTCCATTTTCATAATCTTTTTTTATTGTTAAAACTTATCATTTTATTAATTATTTTTTCTTTAAATCATAGTACTCACAACTTAAAGCTATAAACTAACTAAACTAACTAACTAAGAATTAAGAAACAAAACTAAAAAAAATAAATAGGCCGCATATGCAGGCATGGGCACGACATGTGTCCGATTGGCCATGCATGTGTGCCATGCCCGGGCGTCGTGCCGGGCCGTGCCGGGCACTGTTCGGTTGCCACTCCTAAATAATCCACTTTTTAAAGTGATTGTTCTTCCTATAGAAATTAAATTAATAAGTATTTTTAAAAAATTTCATATCTATTTTATTTTGAAGTCACTATAGATCCTTGTGCAAATTTACGAGGCCTTGAATATTTAATTCACCATTTCATTTAAATATGAACTATATAGATGATGTTGGTGATTTAATTTCTGATATTAAAGTTTTTTAGATATTATATACTCAAAAACTATATAAAAATAAACAATTTATTTCATCATTCCAACCTAAGGGTATAGATATAAAATATAATTTTTTCAAGTTTAATATCAACATAAATAAATAAAAACCTCTCATACATCCTTTAACGAGCTTCACTATTGCATCAAACATGTTGTAGCTCTTTCAAATGAAGAAAAAAGATATGAGGATTTCAATATTTGTCATGGTGGAAATTACAGGAAAAAGTATATCCAGTCCTTTCGATCTTGGCACATGATACTGACTCGTTAACTGTCTATAGTAGAGTCTGTTTTGAGTACAGTTGGTCGACACTGACAAAGTGAAGAAGCTCAATTACGATAAATACGCTCAAGATGTGCATCTATTTGAAGGACTTGTTAAATACATACAATAGAAACTAAGAATGAGCACGAGTTTGAGATGAAAATTTCTCCAGATGATGAATAAAGACATTAAAGCATACTCTGATTTCCTATTTCATTTTCGTATACAACAACTAAGCTCTTTACACCGAGTACTTAGGATAGGGTATATAAGCCAAAATAGAATCATATCAGATTGATCATATGGATGATCCTTCTCAATTTATTTTTGTCAAGCAATATGTCTTCATTGGAGCCTTTATCATCCATATCTTTTCAAATCACCTCTATCCATGTTTTTTGGTCATCCCTTCACTCTTTAAACTTGCCATACGTTGATACACTATACTTGTCAAACTGGTGTATTTGTATGTCACACATGATTAAACTATCGTAATCAATTTTATTACATCTTCTTTTCTATGAGGGCTACGCCTACATTAGCAATAATATTCTCATTTCTCAATTTATCACTCTTAATGTTATTACACATCTAATAAAGTATATGCATCTCTACTATACTCATTTTCTGTGAATAACGTCTCCTTATAGCCTAACAAAATTAGCTTAATAGCAATCTTATAAAATATTCATTTAGCCTTCATGGAATGTCGTATAAAACTCTCATTGTACTACTCCATTTTAACTAACCAGTTTTGATCCTATGATTAATGTCACTATAGATCTCTCTATCGTTTTGAATAATGCAACCAAGTAGCTAAATTAATTACTCATTTATATATCTCTCACTTGTCTAGCATCACAACATTATAGTTCTGCATCCTTTATTTACTAAATTTATACTCTATATATTCTATTTTGGACTTACTCAGTCTAAAACCTCAAGATTCTAAAGTTTGTCTCTACTCTGACTTGGCATTTACCTATGTTTTCATTTCATCACTGAAGATAATATCGTCAGCAAATATCGTATATCAAGATTTCCATTATGAATAGCTCTACTACGCTTACTTATCACTATAGCAAATAAAAAAGGGCTCAATGGAGATATTTGATGCAATCCAATTTTAATAAAGAAAATTACTTATTAAACCGATAGAAGTTATGATATTTGTTGTTACCCTATCATATATGACATTATTATGTCAATATATTTGATGGAAATTCATTTCTTCATTAATAGCCACCATAATACCTCTCTCAATACCTTATCGCATGTTAAAGACTATATGTAAATTTTTAATTATCTCTTGAAATCGCTCTATATTTTGACGATGGAAATAAGTAGCTTTTGTCATCGATCGTCGTGGTATGAATCCAAATTGGTTCTCTAATATCCTAATATTTTGTCTTAAGATATGTTCAATTACTCTTTTCCAAACTTTTACAATATGATACATGAGTTTTATTCCATGGTAGTTAAAACAATTCTGAGTATCATCTTTATTCTTATATAGAAGTAATAAAATACTCTTCCTCCATTTATTTGATATATTTTTAGTTTGTCAATCTTATTAAGGAGGTCTATCAGTCATCTCACACTCATCTTTCTTAAGTATTTTCATATCTTAATAGGAATCTCATCCAGACTAATGACTTTCTTTCTTGATTTCATCCTCTTCAAAATCCCGTTTACTCGTCCTCTTCACACCCATCTGTGTTAGTTATCTCCATATCTCCACTCATTTTAGTATTTCACTCATAAATTACAAATTACATAGGTAGAATAGGTAGAAAAAAATTGATTTATATGCAGTTGCTTTAGCCAATTCTATGAATGAATAGATAGGTTGCTTATGCAATCTAATAAAGTCATTTCATAAAGTAACATTAATTATTTTGTGCTGCCTAATTTCATTTAAATGAGCTTCTATTTAAGTAATTCTGAAATAAAAGAATAGGTTTGAAAATAAATTCAATTTTTATCATTTATCATATTGATTTTTCTATTTTTTTTTTTAATTTAATACTTACTTTTAACCATTAGCTACAGTAATATGTTGGATAATTGCTTATAATATCTTAAATTAGAAGAACCAAAGGATACGGGGGTTATCAAATAAACCTTTATTTTCATTATTCCAGAGATTAATGCATAGCATAAGTTAATGTGGCTAGAGTCCTCTCTTCTCTCTTTGAATTTCGTAGAATATTCCAATGAGTTCTTGTAGAGGAGTCAAATTTTACTATTTATATAATTTCTAGAGTGCAACAAAAATAATATTTGTCCAATTTATATAACTAAATTATATTATTTTTATTTAATTTTCTAATTTAAATTACCAAGTTCATATGTTGATTTTTAAGAATACAGAAATTTTAGAATTTTCTAACAATTTTTAAAAAATTAAAATTATTTTTTAAATTGTTTAGCCACGCCGGCCTAGCATGACAGAGGTATCAAACAGTCCATTTAGAGTGGGCTAGCAGACCATACTTGGATCAAACCGAATTTTTAGAAATTTTAACATTTCTTAGAAAATTTCTAAATTAAATTTTTGTAAATTGTTCAGGCGGGTCGGGCTTGGCACGGCAAAGCTATGCTTGTCCTGTCTAGGGCGGGCCAGTGGGTTGTTCTCAGATCTATCATCGGCCATTGAGTCGAGCCCAGGCCAGCCCGTCCTTAGGTACGGCCGTGCTGAGCCGGCCCATTTGTCATCCCTAATGTCGGGATTTTTCTTTCTCTTTAGATGGATGTGAAAAGCTTATAGTGTTGTAGCCCTACAGTAGAGAATTTCATTATTTTTACATCTTTTCTTTCTGATAGCTTCATGTTCATTGCATAGAGGTCATTTTCAGGTAAATTTCGTACATTTTGAGCAATGAATGAATGGTTTCTGAAACATAATTCTCTATATATGCAAACATGTCCCACTCCACAATAACGTAGACAATCAACTAAGTGTAGTAGGTACTGTTTTAATTAGCTTTTACACTTCATTTAGTTCAAGTTCTGGTAATATACAAGTCACGTATGAATCTGCTCATACTACTTACTATCTGCTTAAAACTATGAGATTCTGAAGTTTACATTGCCACAGTAGAATGAACAGAATTTATGTACCCTGAATAAAAACTTGCTCCTGATTTTATTTTAATGAGAAGACAAATGATATATTCTAAAGAACATAAATCAAGAAGCTGTAAATATATGTGCAGTAATAATCATGCTTTCTATACAACTCAAGTGAGGTCAATAGAATATTATCCGCTTTTAGTTATGAAGATGAAAAAAATCTATCGATTTGCTAGGTTGGGGGTATTTAATGAAAGAATGCTCTAACTAAATCAACAGAGTCGAATTCTAACAAGAAATAACAATGAATTGGGGGGGAAGAGAATGACATTCTCACTCTTTTGGATTGATGTAGATGCGCTAAGTTATCAGACAGTCTCATGGTAACACTCTCCGCTTCTCTGTTTTGCTTGAATTAATTGACTCCTCAAGCTGCACTCAGTTACCTGACAAGAAGTGTGAGAAACATTGGAATAAGGTTTCATTAATCCTAAAATTTATATTGCGATTTAAAAACCTGCTTAAAAAAAAAAAGGATAAAGCAAGAGAAATTCACATACCTGCAAATTTTGTGCTTCAGATAAAAGATTTCCACACACTTCAATTAAAGATCTTTCGGTACTAACTAGCTCTGCCAGTTCTGATATTACATCTTCGACTGCTCCAGCCTGCAGATAGATGGGAATAATCAGAGTTATATGAAAAACAAATTAAAAAAAATTATACTGATTCTCTAAATGATTCACTACCTTTGGTATAAATGTCTGAATGCTGGGAGATAAAGAGTTGAAAATGTTTATTGTGGAGTCGAAAGCTTCCTTAAGATCTTTAATATCAGCCTGCAGAAGAGATTCTAGCTTCATGTTATTGGTAACACAAAAGAGAATGATTCGTATAAAAGAGCTCGAGTAAAGACAAATGCATACCCTCACATTGTCATCGATTGGTAGTCTAAGGGAAGCATCGTGCAGTGCCTTCGTTGCCCCTGCAAGAGAGCTTGAATAATCTTGTTCTAGAGTAGACCACTTATCTAAATTTGGGATCTGCAAGAGGATATCGAAACATATCAATATTACTGAAATACAATCTTAGTTGGAGACAGCATAAGACTTTTGTACCGAATTCTCCAATTCTTTAGCTATTAGTTCTTATTGGTTTATAAATCTATGTCCCCTAAAATTCAAGAGTTAATGAAGTATATAAAAGGTGTGTTGTTCTAGTTTAAGATAAAATGTGGTGGAAGAGTAAAAGGAACTTGTAATTCTATGCACTTAATATTTTCAGTGCGCAAGAAAAATGAGGGATATCAAAGTTTTTATAATGCAAGTTAATTTGATGCCTAAATTTAGCAATACGGCACACTTATTCGAAGGGTGTATATCCCAATTTATATAAAAAAAATAATAATAATAATCATTATTGTATATCAGAGTAGCAATCATAAGAAAATAAAGAACAGGTCACCAGAACACAAAAATTTTCGTGATTCATCCCAAATTGGAATCGTCCACGGCAGCCAGAGGATTTCTTCACTATTTGAGAATAGAGTTTTACAAGTACAGAATGAGAATATATATAGCTGAGCTACAACCCTCCTACCATGTGAATATATATAGTTGGATCCACGGGTTGGGATTTGGTGCACAGTACTGTAGGCTCTATAAAACTTAAAAGTATCCACATATCATAACTCTCTAGCTACATCATTAAAACATTTTTCCAAAGATTAATCTTTAACATTACAACAATATGCAAAGGTAAGAGATTGTCTTTAGAATTATTAATTTGAACTAGGGGTTATGGATCCCATTAATTACTTACGGAGTATCACTTATATCTGTGTGATTTGAGTTCATTGCTTAAAGTTTCAGATACATGAAAACATGCAACCTAGCATAGATCTCCTCACCCCTTGAGTTCTTGAAGAAAGCATTAGGGTGTGTATGATTGAGTGTGGTTATATTTGGTAGTTGCATTTGGAAAGAAGGAGATTTCGATTTTGAAGGGGACTCAATTTCCATGCAAATTGTGGTTATAACGAACCAATTTTAAATTTTGGCATTCAAATTTTGTTACTTCTATACTTTCATAGTCACAACTTCCCTCTTTGTTTTGTTGGATCTTCTTCCTGTATTCAACCAGCAATCTCAAGTTATCAGGCTTCCGTCTGACTTCATAAAATGATCCAATATTTAAGCCTAATCATTCCACCAAATAACGATTAGGATATGAAAAATATCTTGTTTTATCAGAACTTGGGACCTGTCCTGCGTAGATCAGTTTTTTTCGCACTTACTGCTGTTAGAGAACAATTCTCCAACACAATTCTTCACAATTCTACGTGTATCTTAAGTTTCCATATGAAGAATATATTCCTTACAGTATAAATTTTTCTGTTCACAGACCATCATCAAATCGTTTAACCCTTCACACCCAGCAACGATCTCCAATCTAACATATCCCTGATCCACCAGACATGCACCTCATCGTTCCCATCTATGCCACACTTGAATTGTCAGTGTATTGAAAACTCCTACACCTGAAAAATGAGTAGGTTGGAAGTGCCAACCACTTCAAATACTGGCGGTCCTAGATATCGTGCTGCTAAGAGAGAAATTATCCATAATTCGTTGCACGAAATGATTAGATAAGTGAAACCATAATTCATTATAATCAAGAAGTATCAGTTCATGAAGCTTACAATATCCTCACACTCGAAACTAATTTCAAGCAGCATGCTATATACCGAATATTTCTAGACCAGAATCCATTGTCAAGACATAAAATCACATAAATGGAGAAACAGTTAGAATGTATGACGCAAAAAGAGAAAAAAGAACTCACTTGCAATTCGAGAATGGTAGATAAGCTTCTCAATTGCCTCAACCTGTCGAGCTCAACTCTCTTCTCAGCCACAGAACCTCTCATCTCTGATATCTTAGCCGAGAGCCCGTACAGCAATTTCTGAACAAAAATCACATAAAAAATGAACCTAACTTGCCAGCATTGAATCAAACCAACCCTGCACAGTTCAATTCTAAACACTCTACAGAAATCACTAACCTCAGCGGCATTTCTTCGAGCACCTGCCGTCTCCTCCGCCTTCGCATTGACAAATCTCCACTGCAAGCACCGATTATGAAGAATCCGAAGCATGTGCACATCCTCGTGCCGACTGCACCCCTTCTTCCCCTTCCTCGCCTCCCCATCCGACTTTGGCGGGTGCGGTGGCAGGCAAATTCTTGACGGAATGCATCTCCCAGCAGCCTTGTTACAGTGGAAAGGATTCTGCTGGCTGCTCGAGAGCGCAAGATTCAGCGACCTGCAGCAAGAATTATCATTCCCATCAAGAACTCTTCTTGAAGGCAAGAGATCAGCCTCTGGCATTGAAGACCGAAGCTCCGAGACCTGCTGCCTAGCCCTCGATCCGACTATCGGCGGGCTGTCGCAGAGCCCACCCTGACTGCTGACACTGCAAGTATCCGTCTCGGACTTCTCTGAGCAGGCGTCGTCGGAGCGGAAAGGCGTCGGCTTTGCCCCTCTGGCGGTGCTATTCCTCGCAGCTCTCAACTGGGTACTGCTCAAAATCGCTGCTTTCTCGACAATGGGCATTGTCATCGGAGTCCCGGGCCTCAGCTTTCTCGGGTTGTCGACGCCACCGTTGTCACCGAAGAGTCTGACTGCTGCCCTCCTTCTCTGAGTGGTGGTTCCCAAGAATTTGTTGGCCAAAGCATTACTGCTGGAGGAGATTGGGGTGTCGAGGCAGCGGCGGAGGGGCTGGTTCTCGTCGGCGAAGCGGGGGTTGGGTTCGGAGTCGGAGTCGGTGGCGTCTGGGGAGGAGGAGACAGAGGGGCTCCGGCGGTGCTTTGAGTGGGGATGGAAGAGGGAGGTGGAGGAGGAGGGGAGAGGAGATGAGCAGGATGGCGGCGGTGGCGGAGGGATTGGGGATGGGGTTGCCATGTACCGCGAGCTGACCTCCCTCGCCTTTCGCCGGGGCCGCTTCGCCGTTGCCAGCGAAGGAGGGGGATTGGACTCCATTGAGAGAGAGAGAGAGAGAGAGAGAGATTCTTGATTTTGGGAGGGAGGAGAGAGGGGATGAATTTTTGTAACGGCTAGTTTTTTATTATTATTTTTTTTTTTTTTTAAAAGAGGGTTGCTGTTGCTGGGAACGGTCGAAGAGGGCGGAGGAGGGAAGGCGGTGCGGTTACCGTGAGGGTAACGGGAACTTAAGGAGTTCAGAGGGGATCTATTTTGTTAACAGATTTGATGGAGATTTAAGATTGGCGTTAGGTTTTGGATCTGCTCTAGATTTTTCTTTTTCCTTTTCTTTTTAATGCTAGTAAGGTGATAGAAAATTTCTTAGGATTGTTCCTAACATTAGGGAAATTATATGGGCAATTTTACTCGAGATGCACACCTTTCAAACTTCAAAAAAAATTACAAATACGTCATTATTTTTTAAACTAAATTGCCCTTTTACAATCTTTATCGAGTATTAATATCCAAGCTCATTGAATACCAATCGGATAGTAATATCCGACCTCATTGAATATCAATTGGGTATTAATATCCAACCAAGTTTTATTTGAGTTGGACAATAACACCCAACCATGATGAAATATGATAAAAAAGAATAGAAAGAGAATGATAATTAGAATTGAAAAAAAAAATGAACACATTGAGTAAATATAGGATGGTTTAAAATTAAAAGTGGACGTAGAGAATAGAGAGAAGGAAAATTCTAAATGCGTACTATGTTTTTCTTAGTGAGTCTTAATTTCTTATCGAGCCCTACACAAATTTGAAATGTAGTCATTTTTTCTTGGTGAACTCTATCCCTTCCTGAGAAAGGTGACCATCTTGAGCAAAGTGGTGCGCGTGGTTAGAATTTTCCCAAACCTCTGTTTGGTTTGAAAGAAAACGGAAGAAAGTAAAAGAAAGAGAAAAGAAAAGAAGATAGAAATAGGTGTTTCTTTTAATATTTGGTTTGTAAGAAAATATTTTCTTTTCTTTTAAATATTCTCCCAAACCAAACAAGAGAAAATATTTTTCTTTCTTATTTTCTTTTCTTTTCCTTCATTTTCGCTTAGGCTCTGTTTGGTTTGAGAGAAAATTAAAGAGAAAAAAAATAAAAAAGAAAAAATTTTCTATTGTTTGGTTTGAGAGAAGGCTTGGAATGAGTGAAAATGGAAAGAAAAAAAAAAGACAATAAGAAAAAAAATGTTGAGAAAATTTTTAAAAAAAAGAAAGAAAATATTTTCTTATCATTTTTTTTATTATACTCTAATAATGTTTGTCATTTTATATAATCAATCCGTTAAACATTTCATTCAAAATATCAACTAACTTGATTAAAAATATGACAATAAATTTACTTCAATATTCTCAATTTTATAAACTTATTTAAATACACTAAATTTCACTAATCAAATTAAGTTACTGATTATCATTTGCTCCTTCTTTCTTCTCTCATCGACAATCCTAATTGTAGAAATATAAAAAAAAAAAAAAAAAAACTTTTATTAACAATCAACATTCCTTCCATCTTTGATTATAATTGTAAAAATATTTCAGATAATGACGAAGATATTGTAACAATCTCTATCAACAACAAAATATGCAAAATAAATAAAGAAAATTCCTAATGAACTTTTAAGATTGCCGATTGTAATCTATCGAAGAAAAAACTAATTTGGCTATTTATAGGTAATATTAAGGTTTTAAATTTCTAATTGTGATTAAATAAAGTTATTATGTATCGCACAAGTCAAGTCAAGCAGTGTAGGGGACTGGAGAATGGGTGGGTCGAGCAAACTCCATTAGGGCCGCGAAAATCCCTAACGAAGTCTTTTTATTTTTTATTTTTTTATTTTACAGCCTTTCTTTTCTCTTAGTAATTAGAAAGGAAGATGTTTTGGTATGTTCTAGAAGGAAAAAAAAAGTAGACAGAGGTAAGATAGTCAAATAAAGAAGAGAGGCGGCTGTAGAAAAAGAAGGGAGTTTCTAAAAGGCACACCATTTTTCTTGGTGTTTCTTAGTGAGCACACTTTCTCTTTTGAAGTGAGAAGATTTTTCCTAGTGAGCACATCTAAAATTCCAAAAACTATCATTCTCTATTTTTCTACAGTCCGGATGCTCTATAGTGGATCCGGGCTTACAGTCTCGGATCCACCTTATCGGATCCGGACTGTCTAGTCCGGATTAAGGAGACATAAGATATTAAAATCTTCTCATAATCAATTCCAATAATCTAAACAGAAACCAAAATTTTATTTTTGAAAAAAAAAAATCAAAATCTAAAAGATGGGTCTCAACTCCTTCCTTCTGAACGCCACCATCGCCCCTCCACATCTCAACCCACAAGCCTTCGTCGAGCTCAAACAATGGTACGGTAACGAATACGACGATTATAGGATAAAGGAGAAGACTCATTTCCTCGTTAGACTTGTCTGAATCGAGTGCTCTTTTAAAATGGGTAATGGCGATTGAGAAGATAAGAGATGTTGAAAATAAGAATATTTTTGTCTTAAAATTTAAATAGTAAAATGGTAAATAAAATCAAATTCCTAAGTGGGCTCGCTAGGAAAAAAAAAAAAATAATAATAATGTGATCCTTTGAAAATTTCCAAAAGATATGGTCAATTGTCAAACCAAATGATGACTTCTTTTGTTGGCGAAATGACGACGGGGAATGATCAATTGTCAAGTCAAATGATGACTTCTTTTGTTGGCGAAATGATGACGGGGAGGGAAAATTATTAGTCCTAATATTCAAATAATAATTTATTAGTTTTAATATCTAAATATAAAATTTGTTAGTGACTTATGTCTTAGAAACTCTTATTTAAATTTAATTAGTAATTGTTATTTAATTTAAATTCATCATTAATGGCATTCATTTTGCAACAAATAGCAATAGATTCCAAAACTAAAGTCCTAGTTTGAAATGAAAAATATTATATCTCAGTCATTCTCTAATTTCGAATCTAGCCTTATCAGTTACACAATATAAATTTTTAGTAGTCCATACTCCAAAATAGTCCTAAACAAAAACTTTAGACTCTCCTTTTAGATTTAAACTTCCTCTTAAACTCACTATTAATAAACATTAAGTCACTGTTTATTACGAAAAATTTTATAATACTATAGTATTGCAACTAATTAGTAATAAATGATAATTTTATATTGAGAAAACGAGAAATTCACCGGGGCGGTAGACAGAGTTTCATCACCGCCGCTTATGTGACCCAATAAACTTATTATACGTGTTCAAGATAACAAATAAAACAACTTTCTTAACCACTATTTGAGTAGCGCCACGTATAATAATTTTATTGGTATAATAATTTTATTGGACTACCTAAGCGGCGGTTGCTCTTTTATGTTATATAGGATTATTAGAATTACAATGTCACCATAACAAAATTTCCTATGGTGACAATAAAAAAAACCCACCCTTTCATTATTTTTATTATTATTATTTATGTTTATGATCTTCATCTCCTTAAGTTTTTTAAAGACAAATTTCAGAGGGTTTATTTATCCTTCTGTTAAATGAATATAAGGTGTTGTATTTACACAAAAACTATTAATTTTGTATAAATATAAAAAAAGACAAAATCAAAACTGAAATCTAATAAATTGAATATTTAAAGTTAATCTTAAAAAAAAAAAAAAAAAAAAACCCTTTTAGAATGGATTGCCTTTGTCTCGGCAATTCATAATGGATCATTGGCTTAAAGAGATAAATCATTCTGATAAGAGTTTCCAAATCAGCACACTATTTTTTCTAGTGAGCACACTTTATAGCTGTCCAGACTTTGAGTCCGGATAGAAAAAACACTAAGAAGTAGGCTCACTAGGAAAATTGGTGTGCTCCTGTAGTCCTATGGAAACTCCCATCTTATCTAGACATTACTTAGATGAGAAACCATACAACATGCAACCACTGTCTCAAATATTTTCAGAAAGTGAGAAAAATTTTAGATTACGAGAAAAGAAGAAAAAATAAATATTGGGATCGACATGAATAATTCACAAAACCAATAACTTCTAGTAATTCAATAATAACAACAACTCACACAGCAGAAGTACTCAAATCTCTCGGTTCAAAGTAACTTCCAAACTATCTATTAATAAAATTTAAAACTTAAGACTTTGTCAGTATATACACTTCACTAAATTTCATTATCATTAGGGAGTATACATGTGCTAAAGTTTTATATTCCATTAATGAATTGTATGAAAGTTAACACTAGAAATTTTAAAAAACGAATAAAAATATACCAATATGAGGAAATCAGTCCATATGACACCGAAAATTGAGGCTAAGAACTTACAGGTAAGGATGATAATGAAAGTGTCTATAGATCAATTTTTTATCTATTCTATACAAAATTTTAAGTTAGAAAAATTAAATTTTTTTAATTAAAAATTTGGGATATTTACTAGTTTATCTCTCAAATCTTTATATATTATGATTTAGTCCCCCAAATCTTCATACTTAGGATTTAATCCCTCAAATCTCCTAAGTTACTACAATTTAGTCAATTTCCATAACTTCCTTTAATTTTTGACCTGATATTACCATTTTACCTCTCATTATTCATTCTTTCTCTTTCTTATCTCTTCTCCTTCTCTCTTCCTCCTCTCCTCTTTTTCTTCATTATTCCTCCCCTCTTCTCCTTCTCTCTTCCTCCTCTCTTTCTCAATGAAGAAAAGAAGAGGAATAATTCCTCCTCTCTTCTCCTTCTCTCTTTTCCCAATAAAGAAAAGACGAGAAAGAGAGAAGGAAAAAAGAAAAGGAGGAATAACGAAGAAAAAGAAAAGAGAGGAGAAAGAGAGAAAGAATGAATAAGAAGGGATAAAATGGTAATATCAAATTAAAAATTTTTAAAAAATTAGGAAGAAAAACTAAATTATAGTAATTTAAGAGATTTGAAGAACTAAATACTAAATATAAAGATTTGAAGGACTAAATAATAATATATAAAGATTTAATGAACAAACCAATAAATACCCTAAAGTTTATAAAGCGAATCAAAAATAACTCATGGACGCATCCATTGCTTTTAACTTTTTTTATAGAAAGTTAATTTAGATTAGTTATAATCTATTATAATATCAAAATAAAATCCAACATGCAATATACGACTTCAAAGTAATCAAGTTAAGTTGTTGCTGAACAAGAAAAATGATAATCAATTTTATAATAATATTAAATAGAATAAGTTTTTTTTTGAAAAAAAAATAAAACTGATTTGATTCCACTTGAAACAAGTACAGAGATTTGGTTTAGTATGCTCACCTCTCTAATCAAACTCTCTAAAATTCAATAACAGCCCACACAGCAAAAGTTACTCGAATAGTACAAAGCTAAATAAGTTCTTAATTGGTTCAATTTCACACGCATTCAACAAATTTCCTGAATAACTTGCAACCATCCATGAAACTTTGTTGAGCGTATCAACTTCCCTAGAAATAAGAAAATGGAGGATCAAAATAAGAAAGTACGAGTAGAAACAAAACAGATAAATATTTAGAAAAACAGATGGACCATAATAGGTTCTGATTAAGACTGAAAACAATATCAACGCAGCCTCCTTGCTTCCCTTTCCGACTCGAGTAGGGTAAGCACATCGCCTTCCCTCACAGGGCCCTTCACATTCCTCATAATGAGACGGTTCTGGTCGTCCAGAAATCTGACACGGACTTGAGTCACCTGACCTCTAGATCCAGTTCGGCCCATCACCTTCACTACAACTGCGAGTTTAGCTTGACTCTCCATGCTGCACAATCAGTAGGCCAAGTCCAACATTCAATCAGAAGAGCTAATCATTGCAAAGACATGGCACAAAAATTAACTAAAATGAAGCAATGATATTCAAATTATAGACTAAAACTCAAAATAACTGTAAATATTCTAATGCCTCCAACGAGGGACATCTACATAACTCAACAGAATCAAAATGAGATTAAATAGTATTCAAGTCCACAAAATAATAAAAAATACGGTGGAGCAAAAATTTAAAACATTTTTGCTAGTAATAAATATTCACCAATCAAATTACATGTATAAATAAAAAATAATAATAGCATAAATAAATATATAATAACACTAGTACAAATCAAACATTATTATTTTCTATCATTATAAATAAATGCAATTGCTAACATTTCCTCAAGTTCTCAACTTAAGTTGATTCAATCAGACAAACCTTGTGAAAATAGAAAGCTAGATTGTCAATTGGAAGAAAATCAAGGTTTGCAAGCTAATTTTTCCACGTTCTCTCTAAATACTTTTCAGTTTCCTCAAAAGTCTTCTTTTGTGGTGAATGATTAGATTTTTTTGGTTAATTCGTACTTCTTTACAACTATGCAGGCCTGCTCCCCTAAAATAGGCTTGTCCAAATGGGGTGGATGGCCGGGGCCAACAGGGCCCAAGGCAGGTTTTAAACCCTGCCCGAACCTAGACCTGCTGGAATGCAGGCCGGAACTGGGTTGGCAAAGCTACAAATTGGTTTTTTATTGAAAATTTGAAATTTGGGGAAAAAAAATTAAAAATATGAAAAACTACTATAAAATCAGCAAAAAATTTAATAATACACAAGGAACTTTTTTAAAATAAAAATAACCTTTCTATTGCTCATTAAAATTAGATTTTGTGATATTACAAGCTACAAGGAATTCAAGGAAAGGAATTTCAATTGATTAAAGTTAGAGGATTTATAGTGCAAAATATGATTATTTTTTTGCATTGACCAGTTATGGAAAATTATGGTGATCACCTTTGATTTATTTTTTTTTGGGGTTAAAAGTTAATTTCGATTAGTTAAGATATTTTATAATATCAATATAACATCAAATATCGAATATATGACATAAAATCTTCCAAATCAAATAAAGGTTAAGTAATTATAAGTCATTGACCACTTCCACTTAAGGAACAAGAAAAATAACAATTTCACGAAAAATTAAATAAAATTAGTAAAAAAAAATGCATTTCTTTTCTACAATGACCTCAAGAACTACAATGACTTTTCGAGAAAGGTCAATAATTTGTTACTTTTATTAGGAATATAAGGTAATACAATTTTTACATAACTATAGAAAAGTTGATTCCAAAAAACACATTTTTAATAGAAAGTCCATTTTCATTAATAGAGGTAGTTTCCCATATTATAATAAAATGAAATCTGTAATATGCAAATACATGCCTTGACAATTGACAACTTTGACTTGCTAAATAAGAAAAATAAATACCTTCTAGCTTCGAAAATAAAACATTATTTGTATATCTAGTCTTTACAAGTAAATGCTAAATTCTATTTTATCAGATGAAGATATAAATGACACAAAAAAACAGAAAAAGAACTTAAAGTAAATTATGGGAGAATAATCAAATTTAATACTAATTATCAAATCTAATAACAATTACCACATATAATAATCGTACTGGACCAAGCCAGGTTTTGTAAGAGGTATACAGGTCCGGGCCGAGTCGGCCCGGCCACAGGCTTTCTTAACACCCCTACCCTCGGATTGTGCTGGGATATCAAAAACAAAATATTTTGGGATGTTTTTAAAGTGCATGTTTTGGAGTAGTTTGATAATATGTGTTTTTGGAGTGTTCTAATAATAAGTTTTGGGGTGTTCGAACTTGTACTTGGGAGTTTTAACTTTTTCATGAGTTTTTGTAGATTTCATAAATAGGTAAAATACATATACCCAATTAGGAAAGAAAGGATATTCTTGAATAAATAATTTAGGACACTCCAAAACACCAAAACACCTATCTTGGTGTTTTGAAGTGTTCTAACTTGTCAAGAAACCCAATGAACACTTTATAACACATTTCTCCAAAACACCCCAAAACACTTCAAAACTAATCTCCCAAGCATATCCTCAAAGAAAAATCCTGGCTGCTCCAACAAGTACACAGTTGTTCTTTAAACAATAATTTTTTTTTTGGATCAGATTAGACAATCTCACAAGTTACAACTAAAAACATTGTTAAGTGTATAATATAATCAAATGAACTCCTCAATATCTATGAAGAAAAAAACCCAATCATTGCTGGTGCGCACACAGTGGCATAATCAAGACATATTTGTAGCATTTTACCCTAGAAATTCAAGTTTATTTCCATCCCTAAATCCAAAGAATCAACTTTACCCACGATTTCTTCTAAATAAAGATTCGCCAATAGCCCTAACTCGTTCAGGTTCCCATCAAGGGCTATTTTTAATAAGGGGCATCAGATAAAATATATTATCGGATATCTGAGACATCAAATTGAATCATATTTAAAAAACATCTAACAAATTTGCATTCCTCAAGCATAACATAAATCATCGCACTAAATACAAAAGTAACCGATTCGATTCGATTCAAGTAGAGAAATTTGGTTCGAAGAGCTCACCTCTCTGATCAAACTCTCTGAAAGAGCTTCGCTGACCTCAGGAATTGAAGCGGCCGCCTTGCAACGAAGACAGCGCCTTTGAGAAACCCTAACCCTAACTATGCCTGTGTGCTGAGTTTATATATAGGCAATTGGACCCCCCAAGAACAAAAACTGACCTTGCTTTATATATTAATTACGAGTTATGCCATTGTTAATTGGGTTATGAGTCTTGTAAGTTGGGCTGGGCTGGGCTGGGCTTCGGCGGTTCTGGTACCACGCTTTCGGATACATTGATGGTATGCATTTTGATATTCTGACAATTGATTTTGGGGGTGTGTGAGGTCGGTACTTAGAAAGTTTAGATGGATTTAAATGGATTTTATAAACATATAATAGATAAATATATTTCAATTTAGAAATAGAAAATGTGGCGGGAGAAAGTCGAACACGAAAAAATTCTAAACACTCTAAAACATCTCGAGTTGGGATGTACTAAAAACACTCCAAAAGCGTTTTGGACTAATTTAAAAGCACTTCAGAACACTTGATCGAAAACTTATAATTAAGAATTCTCATAAACACTTCATAATACATCACTTCAAATTTAAAGTATTGATTTGCACGTTTATCTTGCTATTATTTTGTCAATCGGTGAAAAACGAATTTACAAAATTTGTGATACCTAAATGCATAATTTGGTTTTTCTGTCTATGGTATGAATGAATAAAAAAAAAATTTATAATTTTAATTATTTTATCAACAACACTACTTTAATGACCTTAGAGTTCAACTTCCCTTAGAATCCCATTTCTCTTCTCTCACAAACATCAGAATGTGAGAGGGAGAATATTAAAATATCATAAATAAGGATGGTAATAGACGCATCCATAAAGTCAAATTTTAGTTTGTTTTATACAAAATTTTGAATTAAAAAAAAAAATTTTATTTTTCTAATTCAAAACTTTATATAGGAAAGGCTAAAATTTTGACCTGTGAATGCATCAATTACTATTCCTAACTATAAATATTCCTTAGGAATGAAGGATCTCCAAGTACTGTAGTCATCCTTGATGCAAATGATAAGAATCAGAATCAATACATCATGTCTTGTTTTTTCAGTTGCTTTTGAAAAATGGAATATATTGGAAATGATAAACTTTACAAACAAAATACCTTCAAATAACCGTAGTTATTATTACATTTAGATGAAATAGCAATATGTCGAAATTTTAAAAGATATCTTATATTGATTACAAGTTGATTATATAAAACTACAAACTACACTACATATGCATACAAAAGAATTAGATGAACAAAATAGTAAAGTAATGCTTAAACAAAAAGAAAACATAAACAAATATATACAGAGAATTACCAGAAAATACTTCCACTACTTGTTATTGATCGACTTGTCCGAAGAAATGTGGATAGTCGGACGAGACAAATTGTCCTTCCTCATCTCCCAGATCTTGGTTCAAAATCTAGAGAATTAAATCCTACAAGTAATACAAAAGAAAAAATAAATTGTACTATTATTATACTTAGAATAAGTGATCATGGGTATACTATATATGCCATTGTTAGTCGTGATATCATACGGTCAGGAACAATAGTAAGTCAGATATATAGATGTATTTAACTAAATGTAAGTAATAGGTTTCGGTCACGTTCCATATCAGTTATTAAAATTTTAATCCGGATAGATGGATAAGATAATTTTTTTTTTATTATTATATACCCGAAACCTATCATTAGATTCATGGTACTGAACTATGATACACTATAAGGCACTCAGATCAGACTCCGTATTAAGACAAATGCTCCATTTTGAAACTCAGAATCAAATGGTTATTTGATTCCACAGGGAGAATCTCCATAGTGCAATCACCTACAATCTTATATGATACGGTTTTAATTCATTATATAGTTTTGAAATTAACCTTGTACCATTATTATATGATGTATTTGGACTTTTCAAGAATGTCATGGTTTGTAATATTGATATAATGTAAATATCTGTTAATATCATATTAGAAATCGTAAATAAGAAATTAATTAACAAATCAAATTTAGACCATATATATATGTGTGTGTATATATATATATATATATATATATATATATATATATATATATATATATATATATATATATATATATATATATATATATATATATATATATATATATATATATTTTCAGATTAATGTAGAGTTGATTATGTCATGTTCCAGAGTAATTATGTCCATTGTACCGTGGGTATCGATTATCATAAATGCATGTCGCATATATTACTACCATACATCATATATTGAATAGTCCAATGTCGGGTATAGGGATGAGAATTGGTGGGTCTAAGGGTGAATCTTTAGCCCGCCATATTCAAAATTTTGAATTTGAAAAAAAAAATTTATTTATAATTCAAAATTTTAAATAGGACGAGCAAAAAATTGGCTCATAGACCCACCGGTTCTTATCTTTAGCCGGATGTCAGAGTCATATAATAGATATAACTATCAAAGTTAGATATACAGAATTATGTGTTCCTCGATCCTACGGTTACTCTTGATTTATCATAAGTAAGTCAAATTATCATGTTATCTAAGTCATCTAGAGAAATCAAACTATCCCATAGATAGAGTAGCAGAAAAACTATTCGAATCCTCAAACTCAGACCTTTTAGAGCCAGTACTTTTGCTGGTTGGCGGTCCCTGCAGCAAATTGATAGTAGGGATGGTAATGGACGTGTCCACGGGCTAAATTTTGGTCCCTCTAATATAAAATTTTGAATTAGAAAAATAAAATTTTTATTTTTAATTCAAAATTTTGTATTGGACTGGCCAAAATTTGACCCGTAGGCGCATCTATTACCATCCCTAAATTTAACAGTGATCAGGTCTGTTTCCTACAGTAAACATGATACTCAATCAGAATTTATAGTCCAATCAGATAATCATTTTCAATTTACAGAATAATTTCCTTTAAAAAGCTTATAATTTCAAGACCAATTCCAAAATCTAGCTCAACCTCATGTTGAGTTGCAACAAAATTAAAAATGAACAAAAGATGTCAGTGATATCCAAATGACATATATAATCAACATAGCTAGACACATCCTCTCTGGACTTGGATGAACCGCTTGTTGGCAGTTCACCAGTTTCATAGTCTCTTTATTGAAAGTCTATTTTACTATACTAAAACTCCAAAGTTAAAATACATGCCCCCACAGGTTAAAAGTCCATTTTGGACAGAAACTTCAACTTTACACAGCGATATAACTTTTGAAGGTCCCTTTCACTGAAGTTGTGGTAAGGGTTGAGAGAGGTTGAAGGTCCATTTTGGTTTGAAGGTCCTTTCCACTGAAGTTGTGGTGAGGGTTGAGGGAGGTTGAAGGTTTATTTTGGGTAGAAATCTGGATTTTACGTAGCGGTATAATTTTTTAAAAAAACCCGCAATTAAATGTGTGTCTGGCAGGAATTGAATATGATTTGCTCTGATACCATTTGAAAGTCCCTTCTACCGCACCAAAACATAGAAGTTTTGGTGAGGATTGAGAGAAATTATTTTGTATTTTAACACGTGTTGAAGAACCCTCCACTACACTAAAACTCCGAAATTTTTTGTGAGAGTTGAGAGAAATTATTTTGTATTTTAGCACTCCTCAAACTCTAATCAAAATTTTGTAATAAAATCAAACTTTCATTTTTGGTTCTCAGACCATCAATATGATATCCGGATACGAATTTGAGAATAAATACTAGTTATATTCGAGATATCGATATCAAGATTCGATTCTCTAAGTCCTAATTCTCATTTTAAATAAAATACATTACAAATAAAAATAACTTAAATTAAAATTGACATCCTTACTTTAAACTAATGCTTTGGGTCAAATTTCTTTTGCTCTAGAGGTAAAGAAGTTGCTGGCTAGTTCCAAGCTGGTGGTGTTGCTATCTCAAGAATCCTTGGAAATTTTATGATATTCAATTTCACAACAATCTCTAATTCCACCAGATCATCAATATGATATACACAGACAAAAAGGGGTGAGCATCGATCGGTTCGGTTTGGTTTTTTGAAAAAAATCCAACCGAAAACCGAACCGAACATATAAAACCAAAACCGAACCCACCGAATAAGAGTGAAAACCGAACTGAATTTTCGGTTCGGTTCGTTTTGCGATTTTTAGGATTTAAAACTAATTATGTAATATACGAAATAATTTTCTTTCTATTTTTTTCTTTTTCTGCCTATTAAAATAACAATCACAGGTTTTTCATTAAAAATTTAAAAGAAAAACACATTGAAAATAAATCAAAGAAAAAAAATAAACTACAATTCCAAGAATTTGATTTGTTCGGTCGGTTTCGGTTGGAGCTAAAGCCACCGAAACCTAACCCGAAATCTGCAATTAATTTCGGTTTTTAAACCGAACCGAACCAAAAACCGAATAAACCGAACCGATCAGTTCGGTTTTTTCAGTTTTATGCTCAGCCCTACAGACAAATCTAGCGATAAATCCTAAATTTAAAATAGAATTTGACATCGAATAACATGCTTGCTCTTCAAACCATATTCATTTTCATATATCATACACTGCATATATATTGTAACAATCAATCCATAGAGACTACTTTATGCAGCAAATCAAATTCTTGGATCAAAATTCTCTAGACTTCAGGCGAGATCGCTAGCTGACGGTCTCATGGTCTTTGATGATGCATGTGAATTTTATATCAATCAATATTTAAAATAGCGATAAAATAATACGTTTTATCTCGATTAGGTTATATCGCATATAGCGTAACGTATATAAAATAATTTTTATAAATTTAAAAATAAATTTAAAATATCAATATAAAACTATTTTATAATACATAATTTATTCTAGTTTTATATTAAGTTTTACAATAATTTTCATATTTATCTTCATAAATTATATTAAGTCTCCAATCATAATTTCAATAATCATTTAAATAAGAAAACAATGTTTTAATTTTTTATTTCAATTCCAGCTATTGTTATTATTGTAATTTATATTTTGTAATATTTAATTTATTTTATTTGTAATTGTTGATTTCAGTTCAATTAAAAATTCAATAAAATCAATAAGTAAGATATTTCAGCAACCAGTGAGGAATTACTACAAACGAACAAGAAAACAATCACAAATTAATAAGTTAGCAATTCCACAAGCAATCAAACAAACCAACAATCAAGAAAATTATAGCAAAATAATAATCAACAATAATATAAAAATTACTAAAAAATAATTATAAATAAAATAACGTAACGTTACGTAATATAACGTAAAATAACATAAAAAACGTATTGTTATGGTGTACTGAGTTATTTTCAGTTATTACGTAGCGCTGGAGTTATGTTAGATTACTTAACGGGTTTCATAACGTTTTATTTTCAACAATGATATCAATATACAAACATAATACCTTGGTTCCAATTCTATGATCAAAACCCAAATTAGATTAATGGTTGATAATCAAGAAAGGATGGAGAAATGAAATGTTAGTTGTTTTAAAAATAATTTTGCTTGAAGAAACCCTAGTCCAGACCATCAGCTGTTTCTGCTCCTTGGTTCAGGTGAGAAGAGTGCGTGAAATTTTTTGAGAAGAAATTGAATGTTTAGAGAAAATGAAATAGCCAAGTTTAAATGCATGAAGTACTTAGACACCTCATGCTAATATAATCCTAATTAACTTAATCCACAAATTGCCATTTGAAAGTGATCATGAACGTGGCCCTACGTAAGCTTCCTTTCTGCACGTAAGGATGATAATGAACGCGTACACGAGCCAAATTTTAATCCGTTTTATATAAAATTTTGAATTAAAAATAAATATTTTATTTTCCTAACTTAAAATTTTGCATAGAGATAATCGAAATTTGGCCCATAAACGCGCGTCAATTACCAGCTCTAGCTGCATGAAATGAGTGCCTACAGTTAAATAGTTGGGAATGCCCTACGAAATAAAATGGAAAAAAAGAAAAATAATTAGTTTTTCGGGTAAGCTCGATTTCGACTATCTTCAAAAAATTCTAAATTAATAGAGGATATAGTTATGGATAACGGATAACAGAAGTGAAAAAAAAAAATTACGATATATTTCTCTGAAATCTAGAATAAGAGGTGAAAAATATTGAAGTACAAATTGTTATCGGTATTTTCGTTAATTTTTGACTTTCTAAAAAAAAAAAAAAAACTGAGAAAATCATTAACTTTCTAAAAAAAAACTGAGAAAATCATTTAAAAAAAACAAGTGAAATGGAAATGATAACCTCGAAATCAGAATCTTATTTCAAAGTCTTACAAACTAAATGATAAGTCTATTTAAAGTTGTTTCGGTTATTGATCGGACCCGACAATCCTAATTTGACATGATTGACACCAAAGAAAAAAATTACATGCAACCAGAAAATAAGGATACCATATAATACCTTCTACTTAAAAAAAAAACAATATCATTGCAATGGTTTTTCCTCTTATACATATGGGCAATGATTTTACTTCAAAGCCCAATAATGTAGCGATTTGATAAAAAAAACAATAATGTAGCGATTTGATAAAAAAAAACCCACCACACGCAACCCACCCCCCACCCCAAAAAAAACAGACACATATACATACACACACTGCAAGTGAGCTGACATACTGTAAGTGAGCTGACATATTGTAAGTGAGCTGTCAGCTCAAAAACAATTATGTGAATTAGCGACGAAAACAAAAATATAATGATCCAACTATTTTTCTTCAAATTTCTTTTAGAATTGATGAAGGACCAAATCAAAACTAAAATCAAAAAAATTGGTTAAAATAAAAAAAATTGGTTATGAATGAACTTTAAGGAGTCGAGATTATAATCCAAAAAAATTTTTATAAAAATAATTATTGGAGATAATAAAAATGAATTGTAGCTCAGATAACTTGCATGAACTATCAGCTCTCCCTATATATATATATATCACTTGCAGAAAAAATTCAAGAGTTTCATCCATGCACTTTCTTTTGCTACTGAAGCTCACACACAATTTTTCACCCAATTAGAATTCTGATTGAATATCAAATGTAAATCGAATTCAGGACATCTCACATAATTGAAAAAAAAGATGACCTCACAAATTGGAAACAGAGACAACTAATTGACCATCCACATGAATTGCATGTAAATTTCTTCTCTCTTATTTTTAAGTACACACCCAACACGAGTTTTGCTATACATATTACTCAATAGTCCTGATATAAGAAGAAGCCGAGCTCAACCCGTACCATTTAAAATGCCTTTAGTTATGGCACATAGAAGTTGAACCCGTGAATCTTCAAACACCAGGAATGGACCGCGAAGCTCGAGAAGTCATGATGGACCGTATGCAGAGAAACAAATTGCTCCGCACCTCATCAAAACATTATTTAACTGAAAACAGACAAACTGCGGCGGCAATCTCAACTATTTTCAAATAATGAAATAAACAAAAAAGAGCATACAGAAAAAGGAACACAAACTGATCGACATGAAAAATTCAATAAACCAAGTACTTGTATTCCATTACAATATCAGCCAACAAAGCAAAAAAGGAAGTGTGCACAAGTAACAAAGTTTTATATTCTACTAACGAACGGTGTGGAAGTTACACTACAAATTTATTGAAAACAAGTAAAAATATACCGAATTGAAACCGAGAATTGAGGCTAAAAACTTTTAAGATAACAAATTACGGCTGGAATAAAAACAGATAAATATTTAGAAAACCAGATGGACCATAATAGGTTCTGATTAAGACTGAAAACAATATCAACGCAGCCTCCTTGCTTCCCTTTCCGACTCGAGTAGGGTGAGCACATCGCCTTCCCTCACAGGGCCCTTCACATTCCTCATAATGAGACGGTTCTGGTCGTCCAGAAATCTGACACGAACTTGAGTCACCTGACCTCTTGATCCAGTTCGGCCCATCACCTTCACTACGACTGCGAGTTTCGCTTGACTCTCCATGCTGCACGATCAGTAGGCCAAATCCAACATTCAATCAAAGAGCTAACGTGTGAGAAGACATGGCACATAAATTAACATTTAATCTACATGCAAAAAATACAGCCGATAAAAAACATAGCAACAGTAACTCAATGCAGAGTGAAAATAGCAAAAGCACGACTGCCTGTATGTATTTAACGTGAAAGTTAAACTGAAAGCAGCAAACAAACTGGAAACAATTAAAATGAAAGATTGATCCTTTTTATTTTAAGATACTAAACACAGAATGATTAGAAACTGCTGTAATGCCTTCTAAGAGAGATGCATAACGAAGCACAATCAGAATGATAAAAGAATAGTAGTATTCTCTTGCACAGTTGTTTACGGGAGATCGTTTTTTTCTCATGCTAGTATATTTATCCAATACAAAAATCTACAAACACTAAAAAGTTATCGTGGAGCAGGCACCTTAAGCATTTTTGCTAGTAATAAACCTTCACCAATAAATCACATGTCTAAATCAATGTAATAACAGATAAAGTTACACCTTATTTCATTATATGTGATAACTACGCTACTAGTCAAACATTACAATTTTCTTTCATTGAAGATAAATTCAATTACTAACATTTCTTCAAGTTTGTAATTACAGCTGACTCAACCAAACAAGCCTTGTGAAAATAGAAAGCTAGACTGTCAATTGGAAGAAAATTAAGGTTTGCAAGCTTTCATTTATCCTCATTCTCTTTGATTCTTTTCAGTTTCCACAAAATCCTTCTTTTGTTGTAAATGCATCAATGTTTTTTGGTTTATCCGTGCAAAAAACCCCTGTCGAGACCCAGACCCAGGCCGACCGGGGACATAGGGTAGACTGGCCAAGCAACAACTTTTATTTTTTTTAAAAATGAAATTTTGAAAAAAGCAATTAGAAATAGTAAAAATATGCAAAAATGTAACAACACACACAGAAATTTTTTATCAATAAAAATAAAAAATTTATTACTCATTAAATTGAGATTTTTTTTTTTTTGATATTATTCACTACATGAAATTTAACAATTCAAGGAAAATATGATATATGAATTTCATTTGATTATAAATGATTGATACATATTGTAAAATATGATAATTTTTGCGTATTGATCACTTACAGGAAATTTTCTGCTCAATTTTAATTATACTTTTTTTATGGGGCGTTAATTTTAAAAATTAATTAAAATATTTTATAATATCAAAATAAATCAAATTCGCGATATGGAACAAAAAATCCTTCTTAATCCAACAGGTGAAGTAACTATGTTAACTAGTTGATCACTTCCACCTACAGAGCATGAAAAATAATAATCAATTTTATTTTAAATATTAAATAAAATA
>JAYEPQ010000003.1:11864977-11882477 GCA_036321105.1 Dracaena cambodiana
GTTATAATTTCTTAACTTGAGAGTATCTTAATGAACCAAAGAAATTGAACTTAGGTTCTTCTTCCAATCATTCACAAAGAACATGTAAAATGGCATATGGCATTAGATCAAAATTAAAGATATGGCGCATTAGAAGTCATGTCATGAATGACTCGTCAAAAGATCTACATCCGCTTAAATAGAAAACGGATAAGGAGCAAATATAGGAAAAATCAATACAAATAAAAAACAGATATGAATATAAGAAAGTACCAAAAAATAAATAAACAAATATGTGAATAGAAATATATCATCAAGTGTGATATGTCTACGTGATGTCTTCATTTCAATGGTTTTTGTTTTTAAAGACTAAATTGTTTAAGTTTTGTCCAAAATAAAAAATCATTGTTAATATGCCAAATTTACTCACTAAATTTAAGTTATTAATTTCTTGATGACCTACAAATATACAATCTTGAAAATTTTAATTTTATTGTACAAATTTAATTATCCATTACTACTATTAGTCACCAAATATTGGATATTGGATATGAAATTAAAAAAAAAAAAAAAATCATATAAGATGTTTTGTTGTATACATAAAAATCAATGAGTTGAAGAATAAATTGACTTTAAAAAATGGAAATAGAAATACTTTTTCATATTCGGATCCAGCTTTTCTTCAATATATTTGTATCAATATCCTGCTCTGAATAGGTATTTGTATCCATATCCATATTCACATTGCATGGAGAAAGACAAATTCCAGCCCGCTCTTGCATAAAGATATAAGATTGGATCGGGCATCTGGTGGCACATCTAGCCAACGGCCTCAACACTTTCAGAGATATTAGATATATAATTATAATATTTGTGTTAAATATGGTAATTGTAACCATCAATTTGATGACTTCAAATATTACTCCTTGCTAATTCTTTCTATTATCTTATCCTATTACGTCAAAAACCCAAGAACCGAAGCGTGAGTAAAATATCTTAGAAATAATAAGTTATATGACTCTCATAGTACATGAAATCTTATTGCAATTAAACCCTTTTTAAAACCAAAATAAAAAACAGAAGAAAGGATGAGAGAAGGGAAGAGTATTTAGGACCAGAGTTCTGATGAAAAGATGAAAAACTGGATCTTCGGCTGGATCCTTGGGTTCTGATACCAGGATTTTAGAGCTTTAAGTAAACTTGGGAATAGACTTGGATTTGATACAATATATTATTTGGGCCTTACACCCAGATGAATTGCTTCACTCACTCATGCGAATAGTTCAACAAGCAAATCAGCAAATCTACAATGTCAAGAACTAGGTTTTCGAGTTTCAGTATCTTAGTTGATCATTAAAAAAACAAGTTTACTTAGACATTATACATAGAAAACTAATTACGAGCATAATATGTGCAAATAAACCAAAACTTTATAAAATTACAAATCCCAGTCAACCTCTAATTAGAAATCTCAAATGGACTAAAACAATATATAAACTAATCTTAATCCCTAAGTAATCCTACCTATTCAGTGTCCCCATCAAGCACATTTCATGAATTGGGAACAGAGGCGAAGGAATTTAGTCAGCGAGTCAAATAAAAAAGAAAGAACAGGTGAGTAATTAACAGTAATTTTAAAAAAAAGGGCATCTCTGGAACATGTTTCCGTATAGATGATTTGATATGTACAATATCAATATAGTCTTAGATTTTTTTAACTCTTAAAGACTATTAATATTGCTCCTTTCATGGCTTTCATTTGTGTGTGTATATAAGCAGATTGGGTGAGTGGACAAAAACAATCTGGACATAGGTGCAAGGGGAATCTCACTGGATTCAAGAGAGGCGTGAAGCTCATTACATCTCCTGAAAGTCAAGCTCATTAAAACTCCGAACACCTACTATCGCTGGCTTACTCTGAGTCCTCTTCTAATATTTCTGATTGGTTCGATCCCATCATCTGCTTTAAAAAAGAACATAAAACAATACAAAGGTGAGATGCAAGAAGAAGAGTTTCACGCATAAATCAGACCACCGATTTCCTTGAAGGACCACATAGTTCCATGAAATGTAAGTATATTATTATTACAAGCAAGATCAGAAGAAAATGAATGAGACTGCAACAAAAAGGGTACTAGTTAAAGTCAATTTCAAGATTTATATGATAAAGCAAGTTATCAGCTTGTCCAAACCATCACCCAGTCATAGAATATTTTGAGTAGGGAATATATAAGCCATCACTGTTTATCATTTTATTAGTTGCACTTCGAAAACATCCTCTTTTTTTTTTTTTTACATAGTTTCTCAAGCTTCTAAGGCACTAACAGATGGTAATGAGTTGCACAAATGTGGTTATGATATCATATGCAAAGATTTAATGAGGTGAAATAACATCATATGCAATAATTAACCATTTGGCATTATAAAATAAGGGTTAATTTGACGTATCCCCTTCAAATCTCTCTTGCTTAGAAATACCCCCCTCAAATCTTTCTATTTAGATATTCTCCCTTCAAAAGGTAAGAATCCTTCTCAAATTGCCTTCTTATTCCTCCCCTTCCTATCCCTGTCAACCCCAAGCTAAAAGTTTAAAAAGAGGATATACCTTTGATAGCACCAAATTCATCTTCCATTTCTTTTTGGCACCACAAAACTCAGAGTAGTCTCCAATCTTATAGAACATTTGGATTCGATCGAAAGACAATTGCAAAAAAAAAAAAAAAAAGAAAGAAAAATGAAACCATTATATTCTCGAGACGAAGTTTGAGGGAAATTCGTTTGAGGGAAATTAGGCATGAGATATCCCGTAAATTTCAAAATAGTTTGATAGCTTGATGGCTATGGACTCTCTGAGAAGGCCAATATAAGATTGTATCAAAAGGAATATAACAATCATATTTGAATTTATTAATACAATTCGTCAAAACTGCATTTAAATACTCCTCTCCAAGTTTGAATCTAATTTTGAATTTATTTTGAATAAATAATATACATTTATATTTTAGTTGACATAATATTCAAATAATCTGTAATTATTTGCATACAAAAATGTTTCCATTTATTTATAGAATTTCATTTAATTGATAGTATTCAAATTTTTCTCAACTGAAACTGCAGTTTAAATCTAGGGTGAGATGGGAACATCAAAAAGAGAGGTTTCAAATAGAAAGACCACGTGGGGTTGGGGTATTATAATAGAACTAGTTACAGGTAAAAGTAAATTTTGCCACAGCTAATGTTTAAAATTTATTCTTAATAACATGAGATGAATGGAAAAATATGTGTTGAAATTTCAATTTTTCACACAAAATTTTAAATTGCACAAGCATTGTTGTGTTAAAAACAATCCAGTAAACATAACCAAACATGCAGTTGCATAAACAAGCACACATGCACAAACTCGTGCTAGTCTTTAAGCATTGATGGAAGGCAAATCAAATATCTTAGCCTAAAAATCTTATAGGTTAATCTAACTGAGAGCTGTGGGATCCCAAATATGGATTCAGTGATTTTGAAGCAGCAGTGAATTTTAAGCTTCTAGATGAAAACCAACAAACATGTGAGGAACTTAACCAGCACATGATGTCATTAAACAAGACTAAAATACTAATGGAGAACCCGAACTTCTGGTCTAAAAAGCCTAAGTCTGACAAAGTTTGTAATAGTGTAACCAAATTCACCATGACCTAATGAAGCAGACTCAACCAGAACCAATAGAACCAAACTGTAACAGAGTCAACCATTGCTACTAATTGCAATCCAAGATAACCTGACCCATTTCAGCAAACCTGATTTGGCTAGAGTTGGTGTATATGGAGGGGTGGGAAGTGCACGTCATGATTTTCTACTGACTTTGCACTCCATTAAAAAGGTTAAATCACCTCTGGAAGTGATTTTCTGGCAAAAGCCCACAAGCTTACTCAGACTTGAAAACATACAAATGATAAAACACAGACGATAATTCTGGATCCAAATTTGACTTGAATTTGGGGCATATGGAGTGGTCGGAAGTGCACTTCATACTTTGCTACTGAACAAATTCAGCTGAAAGGTTTTACTCAATAAAGAAGTTCAATCCTCCACCAATCCATGATGCTTTGACCAAAAAGGCCCACAAGTTTATTCAGACTAAAAACACATGAAATATAAAAAACACAGACATCAATTCATGACGGCATGAGGTTGGCATGGAAAAAATAAGATTGTCAGAGGGATGAAGAAACAGAATTTTAGAAGGTAGGATAGAATCAACATGCACCTTCAAAATTGGGGGTGGCAAATGGGCCGAGCGGCCTGTTGGGCACGCCCGGCCCGGCACATGCCGGGCATGTGCCCAGCATCCCCGGCTTGAGCCGTGCCGAAGCCAGGGTCGCCCGTGCCGTGGGCACGTATCGGCCCTTTTTTTTTTTAAATATAGCCGTTTATAGCCGTTATGGGAGTTTTTTGAAATTTTTTTGCACATATTTTAATAAACTACATTATTATTTAGAAAGTGCTAACTATGAAGACCCCTGAAAATTATGAAGTTTTTGATATTTTGGCTTAGTGGAAATTACAGAAAAAAACATATCATGTGGACCTGTGCTTTCCAACATGGTCCCTAATTTACTAACTCCTACGGTATCTAATATAGTATCAGAGTCTGCTTTAAGTGCAGGTGGTAGAGTGCTCACGGAGTAAAGAAGCTCAATAGCAGCAGACACATTGGAGATGTGTATTTGCTTGAAGAATAAACTAGATGCAGAAGAAAGGGAACAAGAATCGTCCAATGAAATATAAATAGAGACCTTACCAGAAAATGAATGAAAATAGACTTTTATTTTTCTTTTCAAATTGTAATTTCTACATTTGTTGGGATTTTCATGTATTTTTTTTAAATTTTTTATATAATTTTTAACTCATAAATCTTTTGGAAAAAAATACTAAAAACAAGTTGAGAATGACAGTCAGGGTCCTCTCCCCTCTTCGGACTTTCTATGATTTCTAAAGAGATTTATAGAGCAATTATATCAATGTAATAAGATTTAATATAATAAAATTTTATTTTTTACTATCGTTTCTTTTGTTAAAACTAATTAAATTATGCTAACTATTCCTCTAAACTTACTTAATAATAAACTTAATATTTAATAAAAAAAAAAATTTTAAAAATGAGCCGGCCTGGCCCGGCCAAGCCCTGGGCGGACGTGTCGTGCCCCAGGCACGGGCCGTGCTTAGACCGGGCACGGCCCACTTGCCACCCCTATTCAAAACCATCTCAAAGATCTCATAAGAACAAGGGATATCAACACCAGGATGCAATCATTAATAAACTCAAAGAATTAATAAGTTCTCCAAAGGCATAACTCACAACACTCCATAAAAAATCAGATACATGTTTTATATGTTTGTAAGGCATTAAAGAGTAAAACTTGAAATGAATTAGAAAATTGGTACATTACCAGAATTCTCATCATCATTTTGACTAGTGAAGAATGGAGTGAGAAAGTTTTTATCTAATGCGGTGAAAGATGCAGTGCTGCAGAAGAAACATAAGAACAAGTAAGGTATCAAGTGAACATTAACAAGCATGAGATGCAGATAGATCAACGTTATGATACCTTTTATGGAATTCTTTGAGTTTCATCTTTAGCCTGCTGCCAGATGATGTTCCCTCATCATAAGATGGGGAAACGTAACCATTATTCTCTTCAAAGCTCTGCTAACAGTCAAATAATGAACATGGTCATAGTCTTTAATTATATGAAAGTAAACGATGTCAGAGATACAGAACAAGTCAATCTGCAACTGATGGTGAATACGAAGATTACTACCAATCAGTTCAAAACAATTTAAGCAATGTATTCCAGGAACACAATCCTGAATAGAACCCAGCAAATATGTTTGTTGGGCTTTCTCACTGTTGGGTTGAGCTCAAGGTGAAAAATTCAAGTGCAAACTGAAGCTGGTTAAGGACAGGGAACCCAAGCCTGAGCAAGCCCAGATTCTAATCCAACGCACTATATACACATACATTATTGAACGTACAAAATACATGTATGAAAAGTATAACTTCTTCCCGAGCTGAAATTATAAGATGCAAAAATTCCAGCCCGATCAAAATCTTAAGTTAGACTGGGTTAAGGCTCATCCTCAATCGACCCAAGCCCGAGCAAACGCGGACCGAACATAGCCTACGATATATACTCATAATACCTGAAGTATGAGGCACGCGTAGGACAAATCTAGATTCTTCCACACTTGAAATTAACCCAAGGTGCTCCCTACCTATAGTTTTGACTTTGACAAAATATGCATAATCAAACATTGGCATTTAACTGCTTTAAATTGGCAGATCAACCCAATGGACGCAAGTAACCGACCTGACTTGGACTCAATCTAACGTGAGGATGGATTGGGTTAGAATAGGTTTGATTCCAACCTAACTTGGTAGGCTTGAGTTAGCTGGGAGTTCAGAGATTACGATAATAAGTCGGATTAGAATTAACCCAGGATGGGAGGCAGCCAACTACATTGCATTGCTAGCAACCAACAATTTTTCTATGTTAAACCAAGGATTTCATTTTACTAAATTGTTATTTGTTACATTTATGTTCATTAAAGTTTTAGTTGAAGTTCCTTCCACTACACTAAAACTCTGAATCTGTGATAAGGGTTGAGAGAAATTATTTTGTATTTTAACACGTCCCTGCAGGTTGAATGGGCGGAAACTTGGGATTTACGCATAGGCATATTATTTTTTAAACCCGCAATTAAATGTGCGCTCGGGAGGAATTTAACCTGAATTGTTCTGATAAGTTAAAGTCCCTTCCACTGTACCAAAATTTCGAAGTTTTGGTGAGGGTTGAAAGAAATTATTTTGTATTTTAACAGTTTTAAATAACCCGTTATGTAATTTGTTATACTTGTTTTTTAACTCAAAAGAGAGTGTGTTGTTATGTAACTTCTTCAAATAACCTAATACATAACTTTGCATTCATTTGAGATACAATCTTTATTTTATGTTATGTTATATACCATAACCTAATTTCATGAGCTTTTTTGGAATATATAAATTTAGTGACCCCAAAATAGTAATCCTTTCTACCAATTCGTCTCTAGCGCATTTGGATTTCAATTTCCCTGCTTATTCTAATTCTGGACTTCAATGATTGACAGCCGGCTGATACCGACATTTTTGATAGTCGGCCTCCATTCCAACACTCATGAGAGGATTTCATCAAATGACTAATTTTTTTACTACTTATATAATTAGAGTACATAATCTGTCTATAGTTACTTCTGTCTATAGTAACTTCTACTTTTGTTTGATAATACATTATGATATTATGGCAACATCAATATGCTTGTGATGGTTGTGATTCATGTAGACTTTTGTTTTATGAAATATGAATGTGAGAATTGACAAATTTTATTATTGATTGTGAGCATGTAATTCCTATCCGGTTGCTGAAATTTCTTAATTGTTATTGATTCCACTAAACTCTTGCTAAACTGAAATAAACAATTACAAATAAAATGAATTGAGTATTACATAATACAAATTATTGGTGATGACTAAAATTGAAATAAATAAATTTGAAATCTTACTTTTTTGTTTGGTGTTAACTGAAATAATGATTGGTGAACTTAATATACTCTATGAAGATGAATGTAAAAATAATTGTAAAATTTGTTAGAAACTTAGAATAACTTCTATAGCATAAATGTTTTTATATTAGTTTATAAAATTTTTAGAATTATTATCCTACTTTATAAAAATAACTATATACATTTATATTTATTTTATTAAATAATTAGACATTTGCTTAACCTAATAACCGAGGCACAACATTACGTTTAACATTGCTATTTTAAAAATTAATGTCCATAGGGTCCATGTTCGCAGCTGCAACCAAAAATCCAACTATTCACATTCTAGGGCAAGGACAGCAGTATCCCAGACTTTGGAAGTGTTCATTTGATGCAAATAAAAGAAAACAGTAGAATGAGATCATAAGAAAATTATAATGATTTTGGATCAACCTCTCCAAGTGGAACATCATGCCCATCACCTACGACCTCCAAAGCTTCAAGCATGGTACCTGTTGAGCCTCCAATAAGCAGCACCTGCATAAATGTAAACAAACAAAGGAAATGAAAGATTTACATGATAATGTAAATTTAAATAATGTAAAAGCATTTACGAACATAAATAATGCATGCCAATTGCCAAATCATAAAATATATTCTTAAAAACATCAAGTCATATAATGAAATTTGATAACCAACAAAAAGGTGCAAGACTCTAAAGACTCGGTCAACAGAATCTAATACCAGTAGGCTCTGCTGGAGTTAAATCATGGCGCAGATCTTCTTTTGCCCCTTTCCAAGGACTTTCCTGATTTTATCCCTTACAGATAGCAAGGAAGTTGTCTTTTGAACAACGCTAATACAGAAATTTATTATTTTCTGTCTGGTAATGTTGATCATAAATCAAAACTATATAACATTAAAAGGATGATGAACAATAGGGATCTTTTCCACTTTTAAGGTTTAGAACAGGGGTTAGTCCATGCCAAAAGCCTTCAACAACGACATTTAGATCTTGGTCACTCTTAATTAAGTACGCATATCTCATCTCAGATTAGTGCTCCAATGCTAATAATTTCTTGGTTCAACTACATTTCATCTGTATTAATTTCCATATCAGTACTTTTATTTTTTTTTTGCCATCTACCTCAAAATCTCCTCCTCCTCTCTAAAAATTGAACTCTGTACTTGGACATTTTTATGACCCAACATCTTAATCCATAAAGGCATAAACCAATTCATAAGACCTTAAAACATTTCTCCTTGCTTATGCAGTAAATTTGATTATCATTTATCGTGAAGTAAATTTGATTATAATATATCTCACAATAAACATAAATCAAAATATATTTATAGAACAAGCTTGCAATGTAATGCAATTGTCGGGAAGGAGGTATTGTTACTGTTGATGCCAAAGTTGTCCTACTAGGTTAACATCAAATGTAGATTTGGATTTGAGACAATCCATACCAGGTTGAAATGCTTAAACAAGCCACGAGATGTAGAATCTCAGGCGAGTAACCTACAAAAATAGCACTAGAAAATAAAGTACATAACAATTAATGAGATTTTGTCGAACGAATCTCGAGCCTACGTCCCCGGAGAAAGAGTCGGTCATCTGACTTTTTATTTTATTTGTAGAAAGGATAATACATCTCCCAAAACTGTCTCCTCTCCTTTGTCTCTCCAAACTAAATCTAATGGATCTTGAGTCTTAAGTCCTAAGCATTGAATCAATAATAATATCCTTGCAATTCTCTTTCTACCTATCTCTCCTTTGACGACAGGGATATTTATAGTTGTTAGCAAATCAGTTATGATTGAAAACATAGTTGAATTGAAATCTTATATCCGCATCTGGAGATAGATTTTCCTTGTAATGATTGTATTCAGTTTCCATAGAGATGAGTTTACATATCTTCGAAGAATTTAGTTTTCTTATCTAGCAAGAATTCTGATGGGAAATAGAGAGTGCCTTATAATCTAACTTTCCGCGGGAAAGATCACATGGAAATCATATGACTCTAGTATTGTTTGAGGGCTTCTGCTTGGTTGGCATTTGCCTTGGTCCTGGACCGACTACTTTTTGTAACAAGAGTTACATATCCTATGCACATAATTCCTCATATGTCTCTACTAAAATACATGCCATAATATTTGATACTACACGTCATTCTTAAAACATGCAAAAGAAAAACAAGGGAATTTTGATGAAAGAAGTTCGAGGCTTTGCTTGAGAAGAACAGGTACTAGGCAGTTATCTGCCATATATGTAATTAACACAGGAACAAACAGAATTTTCAAGAAGAAGCCTTGTATATGAGAAAAGGTGATCAGCATGAATTTATGTTTACAGTTAATGTGCAGATGAAGACTTGTCAGATCAACAGAGAAACCGAATGTCACCATCGCTGCCTGTAAACTGAGGTCTGACTGGCGAAAGGAAACCAACATGAAAGTACAATGTGAAATATTAAATATTAGATTTATTCTCAAATATGTGAACCTATTTACTTACCCAAAATAAAGCAAAATGGCTGCAAAGAGACTACAGTGCGTGTAGCTAGCTAATACAACCAGATTGAATATGCAAAAGTATAAAAAAAAAAAAAAAATTGAAAATCTTTTTAGTTTAAAGAAGTTGACTATCAACTCATTAAGCTTAGACTACTTTTTGATAGGGAAGAACCTGTAAACAACCAGCGATCTTTATAAACTAAACTGAAACATCATAGAGGCTCATACTAACTCAAAGGTCCCAATACTACTGTGGATCATAAAGTTGATTTTAATTGATTCTTGGAAGAAAAAAATTTTAAAAATGGTTGCCCGCTTACAGAAGATTGGGATAGTGATTCCTCTTTTTTAATCTAGGGGTTCCTAGTAGATATGGAGGTCGATCTTGTTTTCCATTGATGATCCGAACAAGAACTTCTCAAGTTGGCAACTTTTGAAAGTTTCTGATATCTCTAAACAGGAAGAACTCTAAGCAGGAAGAACTCCTTTAGCACAAGTACTCCAATGAAGATGATCCAACCCCGTCTTCAGTCCAAATATTGACTATTTATAGAGATTTTAAGACTTTTGAATTGGTCTAATTGACCAATTAAAGGCCTCTTAAAAAAGGATTGATTTCATACTTTAAATCCATTAGATTTATAACTATCATATTAATCATCTGGATTTGTAGCTGAATGAAGATGATCCAACCCCGTTTTCAGTCCAAATATTGACTATTTATAGAGATTTTAAGACTTTTGAATTGATATAATTGAGCAATTAAAGGCCTCTTAAAAGAGGATTGATTTCATACTTTAAATCCATTAGATTTATAACTATCATATTAATCATCTGGATTTATAACTGAAACACGAATCTCAGTCTTGGATCCGCGTTTTGGCTCTTAGCAGCTTGTTTGCCGTGCTCAGACCCGCGTTTGGGTATAAATAAAGATAATTTTCATCCTTTAAGGATCTGAAGTCAAAATGCAACCCAATAACAGTTGCATTTTAGCCTTTTCTTAGCTTGAAATACGAATCTTTCTCTTTGATCGATAATCCGCATTTTAGGTATATTTCTCTTTAGTTGATGATCCGTGTTTGTATTAAAATAGGAAAGTTCTCCCTCATTTCATGTTTCAGAACTGAAACGCGACTCGTCTGAAATCGTGTTTTAGATTTCTTTTGACTGGAAATGCGAATCTCTCTGGTTGATAACCCGCGTTTCAGCTCCTAACGGCTCTCTTATTTATGCCCATGTTTGGATCAATACAGGGATAATTTCTATCCCTTAATATTTTAGACTTGAATGTTTGGCTTAAAAAATGCAGATCTCTCTCTTTTAGTGGATGATCCATGTTTTAACTTCAACTCTTCTTGTTGACCCGCATTTGGTCATGTTTAGAGAGATACAGTCTTTCATAGTGTTGCATATTTGAAATGTGACTCAATGAGAGTTGTGTTCTAGCTGTGTTGTAAAAATTCTCCAAACTATCTTCTATTTAGCTTGATATGCAGATCATTATGATTTTTCTTTGTCAACAAAAAGCATAAAGAAGTTTTGAAAATCTTTTTAATTTAAAGAAGTTGACTATCAACTCATTAAACTTTAGAGTACTTGTTGATAGGGAAGAACCTGTAAACAACCAGCGATCTTTATAAACTAAACTGAAACATCATACAGGCTCATACCAACACAAAGGTCCCAATACTACCATGGATCAAGGTGCACATTCCAAAAACCAAAGTCAGGGACGACAATTTAAAGAACACAATGGGTGATTCTCTTACACAATTAAGACTCTAGGCCTTAAATCATGCAATCAGTAAGTTGGTGTCATTCAGCTACAAGTGATCAGTGGCCCTAACCAGGTCAAGACTCAATAGCTGCTCAAGTTTCAACTGATACTATCTGTTTTCGTCTCAAAAAAGGAAAAAAATCAGACCATCACATATGATTCTCATGAATATGCAAATATTGCATAACGATAGAGATATCAACATAGTAAGAGGATGCAAGCCTGCAAATGATGTTTACATATACTATCACTGTCTAAGAACACAATTCCACCAAAAATTAAATGATATGTCCACCTACCGTTAAAACAACTATTGCAGTAGTAGCTGTGAATATTGTTTGCCCATGTCCATCAGGAAGATCATGTATTGACTGCAGAGCAAGGGCAAATGCCATAGCCCCTCTGAGTCCTGTTTGAACAAATATATCTGTGTCATTGCACAAAACCTACGCAATTCAGGTATTTTAAGAGAAGACAGAAGCTCACCACTATACCAAAGGGCCTTCTGATGCTTTACAGGTATTTGCCGATTTGCTGGTCGAACTAAGTTAACCAAGTAAGCACAAGAGAAAACATTCGCGGCCCTTTAAGTTTAAAAAACAATATATATGGTCAATGTGAGTAGGAATTAGTCTAATTCAGAATTTTCCTTCAGCAGATAAAGAAAACTAAATATAATAATACACATGGAAAGAGTAACTGAGAATAACTGCTTATTTATCAGAAGAAGTCCCAGTTGCATGTATAGAAAGTTCCAAGCTAACATCGGTTTCAACCTCAAAAAAGCACACTAGAATGATATTACAAAAATGTTTGCATCAATTAACAACTTCAAATTCATTTTTTATAAGGAAAGGATTGTCAAATTAGTCAGACTTAATCGTGTTACTGTGAGTAAAAAAAATTAACATAAAAGAACACCCCTAAGAAAACACAAGTCTGCCTAACTGGATGGCTATAAATATGTGCTCCTATTCTTAACTAACAGAATGTGCCAACTAATGTGTTATGAGAGATGTAGCTTGCTACCTCTACTGTACAGCTTCTGTTATTAACACGCTAGAATATGAGCGTAACTACTATAATTTTCCTATCATGCATACCAAGGTTCTAGAATGTAGTTTCAGATTTGGTTTTAGACATTTCAAAGTGGATATGTTTCGTATCTTTATTTCAGAAGGTTTCATTTCAAGTATCAGTTCCATGTTCAATGAGATTTAAATGTATGTATATGTTTGTAAGTTATTATTACATACACAAACATGTATATTTATGTGAGCACCTGAGTAAGTAAAAGTAATATGTGGCTATATCTACAAGCATAACAAAAATTGTATAGGTATAAGCTGGTAATATTTTTTTTAACATGTATTTATGTACACCAAAATTTCATGGAGAAAGGCATAGTGCTAATAGAAACTTTTGTTCTGAACATATTCCATTTAGTTTTATTTTAAATTTAAACCTGTTTCTGTCTATTGAGGCCAAAGCTGATCGAAATCGGCCCAGTCAGACCAAAATCAGCAGATACAGTACCAATACAGACCAAAAAATCACCCACAATGCCCAATGTCTACTCAATATAAACTGTAACATAACCATTACTAGCCAATGCAGATACGTATCACCCGAAACTTGGTATATGAACTTCGTTTCAGCCGATATGCATATCCATTGGCTTGTCATGGTTGTGTTTCAGTTACGGAGGAAAAAATATGAAGAATTAAAGCAATATCCAGGTTTTTAACTCCATTAATTGATTAAGAAAACGTTTACATATATTGATAGATGATTAGCAACATGCCCAAATTGAGAAGAGTAGGCATGCTGCAGCATTAATTAACAAACATATAGACAAAATATAAGAATAGTTAAACTACTTAACATATAGAAATAAAATAAGAGTGATGATCCTTCATTGCTAGTTTGAGGCCTCAATTGACAACCAAAAATATTCACAATGAGGCAAGAAAATTTTTGTTAGCTTTAATCTTCTGCTTAAATCATCTTTCTATGTCAAGAGAAATGTACCTAATCGATTAATAGGATGCAATACATTTCATGTAACACCATATGTGCATGTGCATGCCCATTAACATTAAAGGCATTCAATCAAATGTCGGTACCACTAGCAACTCTACTGCAAACCCAGAAAATAAAGGAATAAAAAGGTAAATTTTCACAGGTTAACTTCGCTTCATGTACTTAGCAAGCCCAATATGCATTACCTTAAGCTTTTCAGCTTTAGATTGGAGTTGTAATCTGAAAAGGTATCAGCGCACAAGGTTTCAAGAGGCCCAGGATTAAAAATAATAATTTCAACTAAAAATATAAAACTTTACCCTGAATATATGTCATCATTCAACACAAGTAGAGTTTATCACAGAGGCTTTTTCCACTGCCCCAAAGGCCCAATTGAGGTGGAGTTTTATGTTTGAAATTTATTTGTATATGTTGTTAGCCTACAACCCATTAACTTGCTTTGAGTTACCCACCAATAGACTGAGCTCACTCAATGTTTTGAACATCCATGTTTAACAGAGTAATGGTATAAACTTGTCTGAAGAACATCAAGGTCAACGAAAAAATTAGCTAAAATTTACTGGTAAAGTTCAATGCAACTATTAACTATTTACTCTGAAATTCATACTGTTTCGTATCTAGATAACATAGCTGGAGTTGATACCGAATTGCAGGATTATCATCCTTGAAATTGACATGAAGGAGAAAATAATTCGTTATTAAACTTTTAGCAAGCTAAGATTCACTACTTAGGAAAATGCATAAGCTTTAGAACCTATCTCGGGGGGGGGGGGGGGGGGGGGGGCTACAGTATCTATCCTTCCATATAAAAACACATGTAAATGAGGACCATTTTATCGATCAAACCCAGAGAACTTAAGTCATGCAGAATGACTCTTAATTCCTTTGTGTGAGGTCGCACATTTGAAGCTCTTTATCTGAGGTGAGCGAGGGGTTTTTCAAATTAAATGCAGGGGAGCAATTAAACACACAATTGTTCAAGTTCAATACACACACAACATCTGATCGATACCTTTCAAGGCGGTTCTTTCTCACCATGCACGAGTTTCCTTTCCTTAGTAAGCAAGCTTCCTTCTCCCTTCATGGGAGACTCTGTGTCAGCCTACAGGCTTTTCCCGCTCACCTCACCCAAAGAAAAACCCGCGAAATTAACTTTGTGATCCCATCTATCAATGGAAACATTTTCTGTTGATAACTCGTCTAATTCCAGAGGCTACAACAAATTTTTTTTAAGATAGTAACAATTATGAGGTTAAAAAAAAATTAAAGATTAAATAAATATAGAGAGATTATTTTGATAGACTGTACAATGGTAGTTTTACTCAAGATTTGAGAAACCTTACTATTAAGTGTGATGACATGAATCGTACTTTTATGTACAGAATTGAAGAATCTGAAATTAAAGAGGCTTTGAAGTGAATGAAATCAAGAAAATCTTGCTGAGATTTAGAGATACTTAGGAACAATAAGTGTGAAGTGGCTGACAGACCTCTTTAATATGATTTAGAAAAATAAGGAGATGCCAAATAAATAGAGGAAGAGTACCCTAGTATTTCTATATAAGAATAAGGGTGATATTCAAAGTTGTACTAATTACTATGGAATAAAACTAATATGTCATACTATAAAGTTTTGAAAAAGGATAATTGAATATAGATTAAGATAAACTGTTAAAATATCATAGATGTAAATGAAAAGCATTTTTATTGATTTAGAAAAAACCTATAATAAGGTACCATTGATGAAGATGCTTTGATGGACATTGATGAAGAAGAGAATCCCTATCAAGTATATTAACATAATTAAGGACATATATGATAGAATGATAGTAAATGTCAGAACTTGCGGTGACCTACCAAATGATTTTTCAATCACCATTGGATTGCATGAAAGATATGTATTGAGTCCAATTTATTCACTATAATGATTGATAAATTTACTAGAGCTTTTCAAGATGAAATATATTTGAGTATGTTATTTGCTGATGATATTGTCTTAGTCGATTAGGCAAGAATAAAGGTGAATGTCAAATTAGAGTTATGAAGACAGATATTTGAATCTAGATGTTTTAAGCTGAGTAGGTCGCCATGTGACCTGTGACCTGGTCAACGGTAAAGGTTGTCGCCATGTGACCTGGAGGTCACGGGTTCGCGTTGTGGAAACAGCCTCTTGCAAAAAAAAAAGTAAGGTAAGGCTGCGTACAAAAGACCTAAATGGTCCGACCCTTCCCCGGGACCCCGCACATAGCGGGAGCTTTATAGCACCGGGCTGCCCTTTTTAGGTCCAAAATAGAGAATATGGAGTATAAATTTATTAAACAAAGGACCCGAGAATGCTGGATGGGCAAAAGATAAAAATTAATAATCAGTTTAGGTACTTAGATTTTATTATTCAAAACGATATGTAGATTGATAGTGATATCAACCATAAAATCCAAGCTAATTGGTCGAAATAGAGGAGCGCAATGTGAGTTTTATACAATCATAACATTACCGTTGAGGCTGAAAGAAAAATTTTATAAGAATATTATTAGACCAGTTTTATTATATGGCATACAATGTCGGGTTATAAAGAAACGTCATTCCCAGAAGATAAGTTTAGCCGAGATATGAATGCTTCGTTAGATGTGCAGCAACACTAGGAGAGATAAAGTGAGAAATGAGAATATTCGTGCTAAGGTAGGTCTGGTCCCCATCAAAGAGAAAATGTGAGAAAATCGTTTATGATGGCACCAGACCTACAAATGCACAAGTTCGACGAAAAGAGTTTATAAACATAGAACAAGTTAGAAGAGAGAAGAGAAGACCAAAGAAAATATAGATGGAGCTGATACAAAAAGATATGGATATTTGAGGTTTAAATAAAGACTATTGTTCGATAGGAATGAGTGGAGAAGAATCATCCATGTGATCGACCAACGTGATTTTCTTTCGGTTCATGTAGTCTGCCCCAAATAGGGATAAGCAGAGTTCGGTTAAAACCAAAATAACCAACCAAAACTGATCCGAATAATTAAAATTGAACTAAACCGAAATAATTCGGTCGGTTTTCGGTTTTAAACCTTGAAAACCAAAGCCGAACCAACCGAATTATTTAAAAGTTATATATTTATACAAAAACGTGTATACATATATACATATAACATACATGTATACAAACATAAATACACATATATACTTATATATTATGGATAAAAAAATTCAACACAAATTGAATACGTTGAAGAGATATGCTTACTAAAACAATTAAATTAAAATTTTTAAATAATTTTTATTCAAAATTCGGTTCTAACCGAACCGAATAGTTTGGTTCGGTTTCGGTTCCTATTTCTAATCGGTTCGTTTCGGTTTTGCCAAAATTGGCAAAACCGAACCGAAACCGACTAATGCTCACCCCTAACTCTAAACACTTGGGATAAAAGGCTTAATTGATGTTATTGTTGTAACAATTATAAGGTAATGTACATCAATTAAGCAAAGAAGTCGGAAAGCAGAATTCATCTTATGATCTATCTACAAAATATACAGATTATGCATATACATGTTCACCCCAAGAGACACCATTGGATAATGCTCTAACATTGAAGAAAAGGAATTATACAATAGAAGG